>CM066222.1:15911835-16172000 GCA_033675125.1 Athetis lepigone
GAATCGGCACCAATAAATGAGTTTAGTTTCCAGTTTCATCAATGAAATAAAAAGTGGTAACGTATGATATATAAGTAAATGTGGGTAGGTAACATTTTGTTTATTTTATTGTTGGATATTGAATTATGGATATTTTTTTCATTATCCTGGCAACCGGAACGCACAAGAAGACAGTGTGTTCTTACAGTGCTGTCACGCACACATATTGTCTAAAAACTCGCCGCACAGTATTGCTTCGTGCTGTGTATCTGCCTTCTGTTTTCTAATCTGTGGTTATAGGTTTAACCACTATGTCTGTGGTGCCTCTCCCAAACGGGTAGATAGATTTGGATGCAATTTTCGAAAGTAGCTTATCTAGTAAAGGTTCTAAGGCATGTTTATTCCAAATCAGTTCAGCCGTGTCGAATCAGAAATTCTTTTGTAAGTTGCAGTCGCGATTTTTATAACTTCACCCCGGGGTCAGGGTGTATTTATATTTTTTATTTAATTTTTAAGAGTATGAGCTCTCTTGCCAGATGTAGCGGTGGCGGCGCCAGGAGCGGCGCGTTTTAATGCATAGATTTATATGAATCTAGATAGCTACCCCGTTTAGGTAAATAACTAAAAGTGGTAAAGTGCCCCAGTTTACATTGATAAATCAGCCTATATTTCATTACCTTACATCTATCATAAGGCGCAATTACACTTGGTATTAGCTCGTATTTGATTTGTTATGGAATCCGGACTAACGATTAATTCTATAAAAGGAAGTCAAATTTGTTTTTTTGATTGTCAAGCAGTACTTCGTCACTCGTCACAATGAGTTCATCTCCGAAGAAGCAATGTAATTAATACGTTCGGATCGGTTTGCTTGAATTCGAGTAAAATCATTCGTGCACCCGAATACGGGCAATCGACCAAGTGTAATACGGTATGTTATTTTTTATGAGCTGTTAAAACGAGATTCTCCCATAGATTTTTGACTAACTATACATTGATTACAAAGCATCTAAAACTAATTTTACAGTAAATTGAAAAGAACTTAGATTTTTAGGGCTTAAATTGGGACAGATTTTATAGAAATTATGGCTTACATTTATTGGTTAATGATATAAAATCCCCAATAGAGCAAAACATTTTTAGCATAATTTTTTAGACTTAAAGACCTCAAAGGATCTTAGTTTACCTTTAGTTATTTACCTAAACCGATGGAATACAGTCTCTCCACGCCGCGCCCGCTGAATTCAAGCCCACAACCTAACGCAAACTGTTGCAGCGTTGAAAGATAGAGGAAAACAAATACTTGAATAATGTATAAGGCGGTGGGCTGTTATAAAAGTTGGAGTTCAAAGTTGTATGAAGTTATGAGTAGTGAGGCTAGCGCTGGTACTGCGGAGGCTGTTTTGTGTCATAATATTAAAGGAGGAAGAAATAATAATAATGCTGTGTTGGTTATCATGGATAAAGAAGTGGTGGACTTTTGGACTGCCGAAAGCGCAGATCTACGCGCGACAATACTTTTTAAATGTTTTAATTAATTACGGGACACTGATTACGGGATACATTTCTTACATTATTTATTATTAAAATGGGTTAAATATCAATGCTGTATAAATAATTTGATAAATATTTACTTAATAGTGATCTTAATTATATTTCGAAGACATCCATACTAATATTATAAATGGGAAAGTGTGTGTGTCTGTCTGTCTGTCTGTCTGTCTGTTTGTCTTTCTTTCACGGCAAAACGGAGCGACGGATTGACGTGATTTTTTAAGTGGAGATAGTTGAAGGGATGGCGAGTAACATAGACTACGTTTTGTCTCTTTCTAACGCGAGCGAAGCCGCGGGCAGAAGCTAGTACTACAAATTTATTTTTTATTGACAAACCGACACCTACTTTCGAAATTGGGGGCTGGACCCTAATTTTGGTCCAGCCCCCCTAGAAAAGTGGCATTGTAGAATAGATTGTAGATAAGAATAGATTGTCAAATGTATGGGGTTGACATAAGCTTTCGCTAAATAATTTGACATCACCATACATTTGACGATCTATTCTATTCCGCTATCTATTCTACATTGCCACTCGTATGGAGGCTTATTAGTTTTAGAAGGCTGTTTTATATTGAATTAAAAGTTTTTTTTTATCATGATTTAATTAGTTTATTGGCTTAGCCTAACCAAGTAACAGACTGACACAGAAATATTAATAATATCATAGTGAAGATTATCTACAATATGAATGAAGAAGACGTAGAAGGCTAGAATAATATTCCTGAAGCTGAAGTGGACATACATATTGCAAAGTAATTGGATTATTGCGGTCGAATGGCAGTCGTATGATATATTATTGATGTTGGGTCGCATTCATAAGACTCACATACAGTCAGCATAGTAGATAAGTATACAGGGCCGTCAAATGTTTAAGTTTCCTTTTTGCCAATTATGCGAATGAAAATGTACCAGTGTTTTCTTTTATCATGATGAGCAACATTAAGATAACTCCGTCTCTTATTCACAGTTGGACTAGATTAGGTAGCAGTGCAAAAACTAAGCACTCTAGGAGGTGAATCCCAATAGACGAAGAAGAAGAAACTCTATTAATATAATAAGCCCAGTGAATTCACACCATTAATTTGACTGCAACAGGTTCAAATTAATGGTGTGAATTCACTGGGCTCAAAGGTAAAAATAGGGGTACCGCAACGATCAATATTAGGTCCTTTCCTCTTTTTAGTCTATATAAATGATTTACCAAGTTTGCTGGAAAACCAACCTCAAATGGTGTTATTTGCTGATGACACTTCACTGATTTTTAAAGTGAATAGACGTGCACAACACCTTGACGACGTAAATAACGCTATGCATAAGGTTCATAACTGGTTTACTGTAAATAATTTAGTACTAAATGAAAAAAAAAAAACTAAATGCATAAGATTTACTTTACCCAATGTTGGAAGTACTGAATGTAATGTTGTATTGAACAAGGATGTACTTGAGTTCGTCGAAAAAACGGTTTTCCTTGGGATAACGCTCGACTCAAAGCTGCAGTGGGGCCCTCACATAACATCTCTTACAGCGCGGTTAAGTTCAGCTGCTTTCGCTGTCAGAAAAATCCGGCAATTAACCGACGTAGATACCGCGAGACTAGTCTATTTTAGCTATTTTCATAGTGTCATGTCTTACGGTATTTTGCTTTGGGGACGTGCTGCAGATATCGATTCCGTATTTGTATTGCAAAAGAGGGCTGTCAGAGCTATATATAATCTCAGCAGCCGCGAATCTCTAAGGGATTTGTTTAAAAGTATTAACATCTTGACGGTACCTTGTCAATATATATACGAAAACATTATGTACGTTCGAAAAAATCTTCATCTTTTTAGTAAAATAAGTGCCAGGCATAATTTTTAATACCAGAAATAAGAACAAATTGGATCAACCAAGTTTTAGATTGTCAAAAGTCCACACTTCTTTTATGGGGTATTGTGTAAAATGTTATAATAAAATACCACTCGAAATTCTCCATCTAAATGAGAAAAAATTTAAAACATGCATTAAACGCACGCTATGTAATCAAGCATATTATAAGTTAGAAGATTATATCAATGATAAACATGCTTGGCTAAATGCTGGTCCTGCTCCACATAAGCTCACAAATTAGAAATTTTAATCATTTTAAGATAGAAAATGTTTCTTATCCCCTTAATTTTTGACATGAATATTCAAAATCGTTATTATTATTATTGTATAGGTAATTAAATTTCACCCATTTAATTATTTATTTAGGTACAGTACAAAACTTTGTTTTATGTAATTTAGATGCATATTTGAATTTTTGTAAATGTGAGTACGATGCAGTAAGATGCAGACTTATTACGATAGTTTTCTACTGACACAAATAGACATGGCGGTTAGGAGCATTGTCATGCTCGCTCAAAAAGTCTCGCTGATGGTGGCGGGTGCGTTGGATCATTCGGTTCCCTTCAAAATGGTTGAGCTAAATGGTGCTGATGCCACGCGTCATGCTCGTGAACGGGCGCTGTCAGTTGAGATGGGTCATCTCTTAACTGCCATGACTTTTTACTTTTTATTTTAATTTTGTATTTGTTTATTATTTTGTTACATACACATTGTTTTCACATGTAGAAGCAACCAAAAGAAAATGTAACCAAGATTTTGTAAAACATGATATTTTTAAAAAGAGTGTCCGTGGAGTTTCTTGCCTGTTCTTCTCCATAGAGATCTACGTTTTGGAACAGGCAATTAGCGTCACTTTTCTTTTCTGACTAACCGACCGACTCTTTGACAATTCATAAGTACCTGTAAATGGTCTAAGTGAAATAAATGCTTTGAATTTTGAATTTTTTTGAATTTATTAAATAAAAAGTAAGTATTTTTTGTTAATTAGTGGTTATTTAAATTTCAATAAAGAAATCACAACCTAAATCACCAACACAAAGTCAGAAATATAGCAAAGAACTGAAGAGACTAGGAACTAAAATATTAAATACTTAAATAATGAGAAATGCCATAAAAACTCAAACGAAATGTTTAGCAATAGCTTCTATTTTTTAATTACCTGAAAGCTGCGTTGTAATTATCCCTTTGCATTTGACGATACAGAGAGAGAAATGTCGAGTTCTATTAAAATGTAAATTCAAACGGTCAGGCAAAAGAGATCGCCCGTACGTACAATTTTGTCGTTTGTCTGTCTGTACTGCAATATTAGCAGCTGCATCCATTTCATTATCTTTGCCACATTCACCACTTGGTCAGGTTTTTGTTCAGGAGAATTTTAAATTTTATTATCGAATCTACGTTCATTAGTGTTGTTAAGGCTGTGTATTTATTAAGAATTATTTGTTTTAAGGTGAAAGAAAACTTATGAGATAACCTGGAGTTAGAATTTATAATAAGTTTGAAATTGTTAATCCAATTAACACAATGTTGTTAAACTTAACAAATTAATCTAATTTACAATTTACTTGTTTTGAAACTAGAAAGTACCTTATAATTAAATTTCATGCGTATACATAACACATTTAAACTTCAGAGATATTATGGCAGGCACATTATAGCTAAAATATAAATATAGTGTATCTCTATTGTATGCTTAAAGTAAACCTGTTCATGGTTTAAACCTTCTTTCACACGTGATTTGAGACACAATAGAAAGACAATAGCAGCCTGACAGCCGGCTGTCGCTTGGTCGTTGAAAGTTTAACTGAAATACTAGCTTGACAATTTATTTGAAATCCTTTCCCAGCCTTTTTCCAAATTATATGTTGGAGGCGGCTTCCATCCTACCCGGATCCAGCTGGATACCAGTGTCCTACATAAATAATACTTAAATGTAAAATTAACAACAAAGTTATCAACCATAGAACAATAATGGCATTTAAGAATAAAATAAAAAGTGACCCTACGAACAATATACTAACAAGCTCAGTTGTAATTTTGAAGCAATAGCAGCAAGAAAGAATAGTTTATTTACAAACTAATTAAAAGGAAGCCGGTAAATAACTTCAACTTTACCAAGGAACGTTGCATGTTAAAACTTTTATTTTTTATGCCACAACCCGAGTTCCGTGGAAAAGTTTACAACTTGTAGAGTGTTGGTTTATGATGGGATAATAACTATAAATTTTATAGACATTGATGTTATAAAATATGAAGAAGTGAACAATCTAGATGCAAAAGATTTGAACAAGGAAAACGATGAAATGAAAGGAGTTATAAATACAATGAATTTTGAAAAAGATTCGGAAAATGACAAAACTTTTTGTGAATATTTCATTAAAATAGAAAAGACTTATCCTATGAATGTAGACGACGTTTAAGGTCACTTACATTTTATTAGCTTTTCCGAGACTGAACAACTACATATTTCGTGACGAAATTAAATGAGCAAAGACTAAAAAAGACAAAACGAGGGACAGGGGTTTCAATTTTAAATTTCGTACAACATATTTTGTTAGTAACACCACGTTAATTAAAAATCTCTCTGACAGGTAGCAAACAATTAAAATTTGTTTTTCTTTCGTGTGCTGACAACAGAACTCCGTGTTTTTCTTTTATAACGCAAGCATGAGGACATATCAAGTTGTACCCTTCCAATATAAGCAGGTCTTTATTTCCATAACCCACCTTTGCTTTGAAAGATCAGGTGAGACTGGTTATGTAGATAGCTAGTTATATTACTATGTATAGCTACTCTCCTAAATCCAGTACCAAATGAAACCTTTCTTCTAAAACAAACAGAGTCGTAATCTGAAGCTGGCTCACAAAAACAAAGGGGTAGGTAATATAATAAAGAATTGGAGCATGTGCCATGGCCAGCAGATAACTTTGTATCGACGATACGTTAAAATAAACAGATGAGGCTTCCATGTTTTCGGGTTTGGGGGTTAGGTTTAGAACTTTAGTTCTAAGGAAATGATTCGGAATTATGATTTTCCTTAGTTTTATACATCACTAGCTGTATCTCGCGGTTTCATCAGAGTTACGTTAGGTTTTTGGTTACTGCTTCGCTCCCCTAGGACATAGCGTGATAATATTATTGCCTATTTATTATTATTACTCAGGGATGAGGTTTCCGGCGACTCAGACCGCAATTAACTCGGACCACGAAAATGACCATGGAGAAAATTAAATATTTTTTACCGATCCGGTGACTGGGGCCGCGGTCCGAGTTAATTGCGGTCCGAGTCGCCGGAAACCTCGGATAACGAAGCTTGCCAATGAAAAAAGATTTTTTGAAATCGGCTCAGTAGTTTTTCAGTTTATTCGTTACACACCAATATACAAATCTTTTCTGTTTTTAATATCTATAAATATAGATTATCTTGGGTTATGCAAAATGTAATATTACATTTTAATACATTTTTTAAGATTCAAAGAGCTCTGGAAGAATACTACCGTAAATCTACCTTTAATTTAATTTAATATCTTTGTTTGACACATTTGTTCCTTGTAACCCTATCAATTAAAGTCACAAAATAACAGGATGTTGTTTTTTTTTTATTTCGACTAAGTTCGGTTCCCGCGAGTAACACGTATTCGAAAATCTTTAAATGCAGTTATATTTTTAATTATGGAATATTTCCTTTAAGTAAATTAATCTATCTTAAAAAGTTATCTTTAAAGTAGTCATCTTCCTGGGCCCTTGGAAACTTTTCACCCTCTATCTATCTAGTACCACATAATACTGCAACAGACGTACGCCATGGTTCAGTGGAGTTAGTACACTCCATCTATTTGAACAGTGCTTGTCACCAAAGCACGTCAATGGAACCTACATACTAGGCTCTTAATATCAAATTACATACAAAGCAAATGCCTCTTCTCATACTCATGACCATCAAAGCGGAGTGGTCAAGTTTTGCTTCAATTATGTCAATATGTTCCAACTTATTTAATTAGTGATTGTGAAATTGTATAAGTAGAATTGTGCTTGACCGTTTCTGTTTGCGAGTCTACACGCCCGTGCACGACTATCCTTGAAAATATACAAGACAGGAGTTTCCAGATTCTCGGTTAGCTTTCATGAATATTATGAGTACTAATAGAAAGCAATCATAGAGGCGGTTTGCAAAGAGAGTTGGTACTTGTATTAAAAGAAAAAAAACTGCTTTTTTGGTGAGTGGGAAATCATCAAATTACTTCTGCTGCCCTGGACGAGGGTTCCGGCGACTCGGACCGCAATTAACTAGGACCGCGGTCCCAGTCGCCGGATCCATAAAAAATATTTAATTTTCTTCCGGCGACTGGGACCACTCATAAAATGATAACTGAAATCAACAAAATGTACAGTCAACGAAAAAAATTTTTGATGTAATAATTGAATAGCGTTGGTAAGACCCCTCTTTGAGGAGTAGCTGGATAGGCGCCACGGCGCTCTCACGTTTCGCTTGACCCAGATCCTCACCGGACATGGTCAGTTCGGGAGGTTCCTGTGTCGGATTCGGGCGGAAGCGACGCCTGGGTGTCACCACTGCAGCAACGGTCGCCTGGAGGACACGATCGAGCACACGGTGGAGCATGGGTGGACCATTGGCGTGTCCTCGTAGAGGCGATCGGTGGCGGTGACCTCTCGCGCCCCGCGCTGATTCAGGCCATGCTTTGGGGTGAGACGGAATGGGACGCCGTCGCCTCCTTCTGCGAAGCAGTTATGCTAGTAAAGGAAGCGGCGGCGCACGTAAGGTAACGACGAGCCTCTCGCCCCGGACTAAGACCCAGGCGAAGAGTCGCAAGACCGCGTCGATGGCGCGTTAGTGTTCCACGCGCGCCTCAAAGAGAAGAAGTCAGCACAGGAAGGAGCCCAACAGGGCCAACGCCTGCCGGGGTTGCGGAATGTTTATAATAGTTACCGTGACCCTGGAACATAAAGGGCAATCGAAGGAACATGAGTGGGTTTTAGTCAGTAAAAGTCTGACACGCCCTCCCGCCACACCCAGGACGGGAGCAGTCATTGCATGAGTTCCCACTCACCAAAAAAAATTGATAAAAATCCATTTTGATTTAAAAATATTATTTATTGATATAAAAAGCAGCCTTTGACTACAGTTCTGTTATTTAAATTTTTCGTAATAAAAACATAGACATACAAAAATATAAATAAATCATGCTAGTAATAATAAAAAAACATAAATCGTGCTTATAATAATAATCAGAAAAATTTTTATTCAATTATTACATCAAAAATATTTTCGTTGACTGTACATTTTGTTGATTTCAGTTATCATTTTATGAGTGGTCCTAGTCGCCGGAAAAAAATTAAATATTTTTTACGGATCCGGCGACTAGGACCGCGGTCCTAGTTAATTGCGGTCCGAGTCGCCGGAAACCTCCCCTGGACGGGGCGGGAGGGCGTGTCAGACTTTTACTGACTAAAACCCACTCATGTTCCTTCGGTTGCCCTTTCTGTTCTGTTGTCCGGGGCCACGGTAACTATTCGAACTATTCTGCAACCCAAAAAAAAACTGATTGCATGCTTTCGTTAATTATGAAATAAAAAATATGTTAAAAAACTGACAAAAGAAAAGACTTTTTGCTGTTAAAACTCTTTGCAAACTTTTTCCTACATCAGCCTTGTTGCCAATACACAAACACCTATTTTCGGACAACTATTCTAATAATATGTAGACCATATAAGTTAATCTTTGTTCTGTCCAGCCAAGCGAGAGACGTTATAAACATAACTTGTCGTTGTAAGTACCAGGGAAAATATAAGCATCATGCAAATCCATCAAAAGCAATTGAGTCAAAACGACAACCGAACACTCTTTTCAAAAAATTGAGAAAATTTCAAAGCATCGTGCAGGACAATCAACTAATATCCATGTAAATTATCTTCCTCCTCCGTTACTCAACCTGGAGCTATTACCATAATTTCTTGCCCCAACTTTCGTAAACAAGCAACAAATTGCAATACCTCTCATACCGCTAAAAATAATCGCCGTTTCTTCAACATCGGTATGAAATTTTCTTACCTTACCGCGAGCCTGATATCCAGCCTGTCATAACTTTCAACCCTCGTATTTTAAGTTTTCTTTGGCAGCTATAACTTTTTCATTTGTTTTGTCTACAGAAATAGAAAATTCTGGTGGAATTGTGAGGTTAAATTTAGAAGGTTTTAGTGTGATTACTGCTGATGCTGAATTAGAATTTGTGATTTTGACGTGTAGACGTTTGGCAGTTCGCTTTTTGTGCTGATTGCTAAAGTCTAGAGCAAAATTTGAAGGTGAATGCTCGGTTTCTATTATAGTTTCTTTTTCTCATTGACGATTGATGATTATTACAATAACTAAGTTTGCCTTAAAAACGCTGACAAATACTAAAAATTTCTTCTCAATCCTTAACGCGTTTACTAACATAATTATAACCTAAACATAAACAAACAACCGGACTTACAAAAATACCTGTCAATAATACTTTTGTTCAAACTTGGCGGGATTCAAATCTATTAATACTCAATGGAATGTAGTAAGTATGTAGGCCGATTTCTGAGTGACAAGGGTTCAGTAGGAACTTATAATTAGTAAACTGCCTAACTACAAATTTATTGTTTTCGAATTATTTTCTCTGAGAATTATTTTTTTGACAAATTTCATAATTGTAAATAAGTGGAAAATACCACCCACACAGGTTTTCATTTCGTTGCGTGTGGTAAAATATACGGTATATGCGATTGTATTTTATGAAAACATTGAGTTCTTCTTAGAATTGTCACTTCAATGGATCGCAATCCCGAGCATTTAATATTAAATTCAATTTGGCAGTAGATTAAATTCAACTTGACAGTAGATACACATTATCTACCACGTGTAATTTCGAAAATGGATCCTGGAAGGAAGACACGCGAGTATAGACATTTTTTTCTGAAGAGATCCTACCGAGTTAACCTAACAATCTGCTATTTTTTTTTAAATCACTTCAACTAGTTCCTAATGTAATGAACTGTTGGTTTTATCAAAGTTACTACCATAATTAAGTAGTTTGTCAAAAGCATTTGAAAGATAAGCAGTAAAAAAGTCGGAATCACTAGAAATCTCATTTGCATCAGACGTGAAACAAAATCAGTACTTTAATGAACTCATGCTGATTTAGAAACGGCGTACCTTCGTAATATCATGCTAATGATTGCTAACGAGGTACGGAGTTACAATTACAACTGCGAGGTACTTAAATAAATAAATAAATAAAATAAATTTATTGGCATAAAATAGAATGTACAAGGAATGGATTTCCCTGCCTCCTGCGCTAGTAAAAACTGTGTTGCAGGAGCCAGTGTCCTCCCGTGGTGAAACGACTCAATTTTTTACTTTATGACAACATAAAAAAATAAAAAACTTAAATTAAAATTAAAATTGCGCGCATAGTAATTTCTGAGTGCGGTGGTGTGTAGGGATGTGTGTGGGTGGGTGCTGTGTGAATGTGTGGTGGTGTGTGGGTGTGACATGTTGTGCGAATGTATGTAGTATGTGCGGGTGTGAGTAAGTGTGTGAGGTAAGGGTGGGTGTTTGAGGTTGAGGGAGTGTGTATACGAGTGTGTTGTGTATAAGTGTGTGTGGGTGTATAAGTGTGTGTGGGTGTGTAGTGATGTGCAAATGTGGGTGTTGCGGGAAAGTGAATGAATGAACGGTTTGGAACATAATTTACGAGTTTGTGTACTAGGTAGCCTATGATGATTAAAAGTAAATACACTAGGTCACCACTTTTAGTAAGTTTTCTACTGCATCGTAGTCAAGCTTTTCAAGCCAGTTGAAGATAACTTGTTTAAATTTATTGTTTGTTAGATTACGTATTTTTTTAAGTTGATTACATTTATTGTAAAGTTGAGGGGCAAGAAAGCTAAATTGCATTTGGCCAAAGGCAGTATTCTGTCGTGGGACCGGGCAACGAGCTACTCTTTTAGATGATGGAGGTAAGTTTGGTACATGCCTATTATGGTATCTGCGTAGCATTTCATAAATGAATATTTTTCTTACAGTAAGTACACCAGCTTTTTCGTAAACGTCTATTGTTGGATGTCTAAACGGTAGGTGCATTAGTACTTTTAGAACCGAACGCTGAGCCCTCTCTGCTTCTATAAGAATAGTTTTACGAGTGCCACCCCATGCGCAGATGCAGTATCTAATTATACATTCACACAACGCTTGGTAAGTACGAAGTAAGAGTCTGTGTTCTGCAACTGTGCGTAGTTTTTTGAAAACATAAATCGTTTTTCTAATCCTGGCTGCAGTTATTTCGACATGTTTCTTCCAGGTAAGTTGGTCATCTATTGTAACACCTAAGTATTTTATTAAGGCTACCCTGGAGAGTGTTGGACAATAGCAGTTGGATTGACCCACAGTCCGATTGCAGGGATATGCATGTATTTTAAGGCTAAGCTCGCATGTGGGTTTACCCACTTTTGTTTTACTGAAACATATGTACTTGGTTTTCGTGGTGTTCAGAGATAGAAGGCTGTCCTCCAACCAGGTGGTTACATTTGCTAGACCTCTTTCCGCCTTCTCAAATGTACCACTCCAATTACAACCGTGAAAGATCAAGACAGTGTCGTCGGCAAACATGAATAGGTCAAGGCTAGACAGAGCAGCAAGATTACCAAGTTCATTAATATATATGATAAATAACGTGGGCCCAAGCGTGCTGCCCTGTGGGACGCCATAATGACAAACTGAACTCGAGCTTTCACTCCCTGCCACTTTAACAGACTGTGATCTGCCCGACAAATAGTTTGTGAACCAATCCAGAGCCACACCTCTAATGCCAACGTTTTCTAAACGGGTTAACAAGATAGGTACAGAAACCGGGTCCACCCTTTGTAGCAGAAATTTTTACGTCATAATTTTATTTTGCATAGCAACGGATAGCATAAAGCTCTTTTCGCAGAAAATCGTTTGGCATACACTCATTTACCATACACCGAAATCCATAATTTTGTAAGTCAGAATCATCTTTAGGCATAAATTTCATATCCATAATAATCAATAAGTATAACCATCACATCGTAGAAAGTTCAAAACCAGAATCATCTTTTGGCATAAATATATTTCATATTCATAATAATCAAAAGTAGAACCATCATATCGCAGAAAATTCACAGCCAGAATCATCTTTTGGCATGCAGCAAGCATGTAAGCATGCAAGCATGCAACATGCAGCAGGCATGCAACATGCAGCAAGCTTCGGCTTGATGGCCGGCTTCGCCGGCCAGCCTCAGCCGCGGCGGTGTGCGTTAAAACCACCTGCTCCTCAGCTCGCTGGCCGCCTCGCCCCTCCGCGCCTTCACGGGTTTAAATTACACTCTAGGGGTAGGGCAGACAAGACTACGTGAAGTCGGTTTTGTAGCGATTCATTTCTGTCACTCACTTTTGTAGCACACCATAGTGATTTTTTAAAACAATATATATATTTTTTTAATATGACTAATAATTATTTCTGTTGAAATTCTGTGATCTTCGTAGTATGCTAAGTCAAATTATGCCAAATAATCGGCGCTCTAAATTAACGTTATGCTAAACGAAATTATGCAAAATTGTAACTCTGACAAAGTTAATTATTCCCAATACAATTCTGCCATCTTAAAAGTATCCCATTTAAAATTCGGACATAAAAACATTTGGCCAAAAACAATTATGTTAAATATTTTTTATACCATAACAATGTTCGTTTAAAAAAGTTTCTGCCAAGTGAGTTATGCCAAATAGGTTTCGGAGAAACAAGTTTCTGCCAGATAGAGGGCACCCACAGAAACCGTGTCAAAGGCTTTTTGGAGATCCAAAAAGACTCCTAAGCATTTGTCTCCCCTATCCAGGTAGGTCGTTAGTTTCGAGGTCAATGTTAGAACTGCATCTTCAGTCGACAACTTTTCCCTAAATCCAAACTGGTTTTTATTAAGAATATTATTTTTCTCAAGATACTTAATTATTCTTTTATTAACAATTTTTTCTAGTATTTTAGACAACGTTGACAAGAGAGAGATGGGACGATAGTTCGATGGTTCAGTCTTTTCTCCAGATTTAAATATCGGACACACCACAGCCTTCTTGAACATGTCCGGGAAGACACCAAAATTCAAAATTCAAAATTCAAAGCATTTATTTCACTTAGACCATTTACAGGTACTTATGAATTGTCAAAGAGTCGGTCGGTCAGTCAGAAAAGGAAAGTGACGCTAATTGCCTGTTCCAAAACGTAGATCTCTATGGAGAAGAACAGGCAAGAAACTCCACGGACACTCTTTTAAAAAAAATATTTTTTTACAAAATCTTGGTTACATTTTTTTTGTTGCTTCTACATGTGAAAACAATGTATGTAACAAAATAAACAAATACAAAATTAAAGTAAAATAATAAGTCATAAAAAAAGTCATGGCAGTTAAGAGATGACCCATCTCAACTGACAGCGCCCGTTCACGAGCATGACGCGTGGCATCAGCACCATTCAGCTCAACCATTTTGAAGGGAACCGAATGATCCAACGCACTCGCCACCATCAGCGAGACTTTTTGAGCGAGCATGACAATGCTCCTAACTGCCATGTCTATTTGTGTCAGTAAAGAACTATCGTAATAAATCACTGCATCGTACTCACATTTACAAAAATTCAAATATGCATCTAAATTACACAAACCAAAGTTTTGTACTGTATACAAATGTAAATGGGTGAAATTTAAAAAAAAAACCTATAAAAATAATAACAATCTTGAACATTCATGTCAAAACATAAGGGGACAAGAAACATTTTCTACCTTCCAATGCTTAAAATTTCTAATTTTGGAAATAATGCTTTTAAATTACCTATATAAAACTTAAAGTTTCAATCTGAAATCCAAAAAGTTATTTATGTCAATTTAGGGGCTATTTAACATATTTCTCTTCCAAACATCCCTAATTTGTGAGACTAGGTGGCTGTGGAGCAGGACCAGCACCCAACCAAGCATTTTTATCTATAATATAATCCTCTAATTTATAGTATGCTTGACTACATAGTGTGCGCTTAATGCATGTTTTAAATTGTTTTTCATTTAATTGAAGAATATTGAGAGGTATTTTATTGTAACATTTAACGCAATACCCCATAAAAGAAGTATGTACCTTGGACAATCTGAAACTTGGCTGGTCAAATTTGTTCCTGTTTCTTGTATTGATATTATGCCTGTCACTTATTTTACTAAAGAGCTGAAGATTTTTACGGACATACATAATATTTTCATAAATGTATTGGCAGGGAACCGTCATGATGTTTATTTGTTTAAACAATTCTCTCAGTGATTCGCGTCTGCTGAGGTTATAGATAGCTCTGACAGCCCTCTTTTGCAGAATGAAGATAGAATCTATATCTGCAGCGCGTCCCCAAAGCAAAATACCGTAAGACATGATGCTATGAAAGTAACTAAAATAGACCAGTCTCGCGGTATTTACGTCGGTTAATTGACGGATCTTCCTTACAGCAAATGCAGCTGAACTTAACCGCCCTGCCAGAGATGTTATGTGAGGACCCCACTGCAGCTTAGAGTCGAGCGTAATCCCCAAGAAAACCGTTTTATCGACGAATTCTAGCACATCCCTATTCAATACAACACTACATTCACTACTTCTAACATTTGGCAATGTGAATCTTATACATTTGGTTTTCTTTTCATTTAATACTAAGTTGTTTACTGTAAACCAATTATGAACCTTAAGCATGGCGTTATTTACATCGTCAAAGTGTTGTGCACGTCGGTTCACTTTAAAAATCAGTGAAGTATCATCCGCAAATAACACCATTTGCGGTTGGTTTTCCAGTATACTTGGTAAATCATTAATATATACTAAAAATAGGAACGGACCCAAAATTGATCCCTGTGGTACTCCCATTTTCACCTCTAGACCCAAAGAAGTTTCCCCGTTTATTTGCACTTGCTGCAGCCTATCATTTAAATATGATTTAACAAAATTAATGGCTATCTTACTGAGTCCGTAATGCTCGAGTTTTAAAAGTAATGTTTCGTGATCAACGCAATCAAACGCTTTGGAGAGGTCGCAGAAAATGCCAATGGCATCCTGCGACTCTTCCCATGCCTTAAATATATGTTTAATTAAAGTAATTCCGGCGTCAGTTGTACAACGACCTTTGGTGAATCCATACTGTTGATTATGTAAAATCTTATTACAGTTAAAATGACTAAGCATTTGATTTAGCATCACTTTTTCAAACACTTTACTAAGAACCGGCAAAACAGAAACAGGTCTATAATTATTTGTGTCTTTGCTATCTCCGGATTTAAAAAGGGGTATAACCTTGCTGTGCTTCATTAAGTCAGGGAAGACCCCTTGGTCTATACACAAATTGAATATGAAAGCTAAATAGGGTGCAATTGTCTCAATAATCGATTTACAAACATTAGTAGACATGCCCCATAGATCTTCGGTAGCCTTGATTTTTAGTTGCTTAAAAGCCTTTACAACGACAGTAGGAGTAATACGTTTAAAATTAAATTCCATTGGGCAGGCTGAAACATTCGCCCTAAGTAAATCAGCAGCAAGTGATGGCGATGAATCTAAACTTTCAGTGGTTTTAATGGGAATATTAGTAAAGAAATTTGTAAATTCCTGAGCCACATCACTATTAGACCTTATAAGACCACGAGAAGTCTCTAATATATAATCCTTATTATGTTTTTTAGTTCTATTTGTTTCATGATTGATAATTTTCCAAACGGTCTTTATTTTGTTTTCTGACGATTTGACTTTATTACTAATAAATAAAGCTTTGGCTGCCTTGCAAGTACTTTTAAATGTCCTTGAGTATCTAGACACATACTTATTAAAGGTATCTGTGTTAATATAAGGCTTAAGGCCATACAATTCAAACAGTCTCTCCCTACTTTTCCTAATACCAGTAGTTGCCCAATCAGTAAACAAAAACTTATGTGAAATAGTTTTAGATTTTTTCTTAAAAATGTTATTAAACTCTGTCTGCACTACTGAAAATATTTCTTTATACAAAATATTACCATCGTACATATTAAAGTCCTGGCCGTTCAATTTAGTAATCAAAGTGCTATTAAATTTATTTAAATTACCAGATGTTATTGGCCTAGATTGTATCTGCACTTTTTGTAGTGGTATAATGGCCTCAAAGGTAACGATTTGCCCAGTGTGATCGGAAGGAAGAAGACTTACTATAGCTTTATCTGAATAGTTGCAGCAACAAAAAACATTATCAATACATGTAGCAGTAGTTGTAGTAATACGTGTTGGTTCTAGGAAAACATTTGACAAATTAAATGATTTGAAGAGACTTATTAATCTACTGCTATTAGAGTTGTTTTCTAAAATATTAATATTAAAGTCACCGCAAACGATTACTGCCTTATCATTTGTTGAAAGTTTGGTCAAAATATCGTCCATTATCGATTCAAATGTCGAGTAGTTTTGATAGTTTGGAGGTCTGTAAACGCACACTAAGGCCCGTATTAATAGACGTTACTCAATTCTGAGACGCTCTCAAGTTTATTGCTGTCCTTATTTTTTCCCTTTAGAATGACAAGGACAGCAAGAGACTTGAGAGCGTCTCGGAGTTGAGTGACGTCTATTAATACGGGCCTATGACATGCTTATCCAGCTCAACACAGGACAGCTCAATAATATGTTCAACCGAAAGTTCAACTATGTCTTGACGAGACTTAAATTTAACACAATTTTTCATTAGAATTAGTGAACCCCCACGCATTAATGATGTCCGGTTAAAAGAACTTCCCACTGAATAATTCTCATAGCTAATTAACATTTCATAGGCTTTCAGCCAGTGTTCAGTTATACAAACTATATCGAACTTTGTTTTTTCTAAAAATAATTCAATTTCTAATTGCTTGGAAGAGAACCCTTGAATATTTTGATGAAATAAATTCAAGGAATTTTGGTTCGACCCTTTTTTACATTTCGGTAAATAAGTGCTAGGAGATACCTTGAGACCAGTATCTTCTGTTGTCTTACTAACTAGTTTAAAATATTTGAGTTAACCACCTTAGAATTAGTATTAGTACTAACCATTTTGGGGCTAATTATGGAAGACTTCGACATACTAATTATGTCTGAGTTAATATTAAATGCTAATAGCCATGCTATATGACGTCTAAAACTAATAGGCAGATACACTGTATCTCTAGTCGACTTTAATTTCTCAACAATAGTGTTGATGTCAAAAAACATAAGTTTGTCACTGTGGTGACTAGCTAAAAAGTGCATATGATTATTTAAACAGTGTATGTTATTGTTTTGTCTATTTGACAAGTGCTCAAAGTATGGAAAAGCACACAATATTATTTTCTGACAATTAATTTTCAATAATTCAGTGACACTCTCTGTAATATCTTCCTTGTGAACATTATAGCTATTTCCTATTAGTACAGTAATTACAGTGTTTGGATTATATGTCTTTTCAGTTATGCAAGTCATTATCTTTTTGAAGGAAGCACTAGGTATGCAATAATTTAATGCAGATTGCCTTATGTTGTTATTTAATAACTTTCCAAACCCTTTCCCTAAACTATCTGAAAAAACAACAGGACAACAACTAACTTTTTTATAAGGTGGGCCACCGCTGCATGTCTGAGCAACATGCGAGGAACTGGATACTATTTGTGGTGTTATTGTTTCATTTGAGATAATATCCCTATCAATTTCGGTTACAGACAGGTCTACCACTAATTTAGTTTGCGAATTAACAGGATCCAGTTTCTCCGGAAAGGTACATTGACTAGTGTTGAGAGGCAACGGGTCTGCATTGTCTAAGATACACTCACCTATCAGTTTGTTTGTGGCCAGGACATGTTCTTTTATTTGTTTTTCTGATCTTACATACTTGGTATAAAGTGAATGTAGTGTTTCTTCGAGTACCTGAATTTCTGATTGTAAGAGTTGAGTGTCCACCTTATAAATGTTTGTACTGTCTTCTAATTTTATTTGATAATTATTTAATTTGTTAATTAGAAATACACGTTCTTTTCTTAGTTTAATGTTATTAGAATAGTATTTCTGTTGTTTCCTGAATTTATTACATTTTTTAATGATTTTATTAAACTTAACATATTTTTTAATTTTGTTATGACTTAGTTTATAATTACTAGTGCTATGTTTAATTAATGAATCCTCAGTTAGGTCTATTGTGATAATGGAATTAGGTTTACAATTTTTATTTAACAATTCATTATATAAGTGATTTGTTTCCTTAATTTGAAATGATTCCTTTTCCTTCTGTAATTTAGCAATCCGCACATTTGCATGTACCAATTCCTCCTCCAAGTCCCTAATTCTGTATAAAGCCTCCTCATACAAGTTACTACAGTTGTTGAAACCATCCGTGATCAGCTTAAGTTTGTCCCGTTCCTCAACAGCATCTAGATATAGTTGATGGAGGTCAACTAGCTCTCGCTTCAAGACAGTGTTTCTGTCAACAACCTTCTTAATCTCATCTTCACACTCCTCTCTTTCCTGTAGAAGTTGTTGACATTGTAAGTTGGTGGCCTTTAGTTCTTCAAGGGCCTTCCTCAATTTAAGCTCCATATCTTGAGCAGTAGCCTTACGGGTCATCACTGGCATGGTTTCAAGATTATGGTACTGAAATTAGAGGTAAAGAAATGGGTGAGACTGAGAACTTATGAGAACTAATAAATAGACAAAAAATAGAACAGGTGGAAATGAAAGGGACAATGGGAAAAGTTAGTGTTAAGTATTTAGAAAAAACGAGGTAGGCTTTGGGATTTGACTGAATGCAAAATTATAGTATTTAATTCAAATTACAACTGTTCATTGATTTACTTTATCCTTATGTGGGTAGGGTGCTTAAGAAAATAAAATTATATTTTACACTTGAATTCAAAGTAATTAATGTTATGTAAGTAAATATACTAGAAGATTTACACTACATTGATGCCTAATATGGTTAATTTCTCCATAACAATAAAACTTAACACAAAATAAGCAGTGTTTACTTAAACTTCTATGGAGTGAATAGGCAGATATCTAACGAAAATATGGTTAGACCGGTGTCAATATTTACATATAATAATATGAATGGATACTAATTGTGTGCTATATGTTAATTACTAATAGAAAAGAAAACAATACTCCCCAGGTAAATCCGCTTGTTGACATCAGCTGTCCGTTATAGGTTACCGGTATTGATGAGTAACCAAACACCGTTTAACTTTGTTTATTTACAGAATAACAATAATCCTGAATATTTGTGCGATTATACAGCTCGTAGATATAATATTAGCACTAAATTGAACTTAAAAATAAATTAAAACTAATTTTAAAATACGGAGCAAAATTTTTACATGTCACTTGGGCAGTGTTGCCACTTTTTTTCCGATTCCAAACTAAGGTTACACAAAAAACTAATGGGTGGAGCCAACGATGCTATATTTTGCTTTAAAATTTCAGCAGTAATTTTATCCCAGCCAGGTGCACTATGCGATTTAAGTTTCAAAATAGTGTCTCTTATCTCGTATGGATCCGTTGGCATTAGTGACATTGAATTCAGTGGTGATTTGTCGATTTTAGCTTTGCGTGCTAGATCTTGCTCGCATATATTCATTTTATTTAACAAATCGTTAGCCAACTTGCCACCAATTGAAGTGAAATAATTATTTACCTTGTTGAGGGAACTAATTGGGGTTTCATCTATACCTAGTAATTCTTCCGAAGGCTCATTTTTATGTTTCATATCACAAACTTCTTTTATAACTTTCCAAGTTTCTTTTAAATTGCCATTACTGTTTTGTAATTTTTCCTGATAGTATTTATTTTTTAGTGTCTTTATTATAGAATTACACACGTTTCTATATTTCAAATATTTTTGTTGCTTTTGTGCATCGTTTGGAGACTTGACAGCTTTTTTATGTAGGTTATCCCTTTTCCTAATGCATTTAACTACCCCCTTAGTAATCCAAGGTTTTAATGGTCTAAGCCGGTTTGTAATTTTAAAATTTTTTGTGTTATTATTTATAATATTTGTCAATTTATTCGTTATTATTTCCGTAACAGTGTTAACATCGGTATTATCATAGATTTCAGCCCATGATTCGTTTGTAAGAATTTCCTTAATATTATTGTAATCCGTCTTCATTTTAGTAAAGGTAGTTATTTTTTTCGTAATCTTAGGCTCGCTTATATGAAGTAAGATAGGTGAATGGTCAGTTAATTGTTGTTCAAATACAACAGTTTTCCAGAGAGAACTGCATTTTACCATAAAGTGATCAATACATGTGTTAATTCGTGTAGGTTTGGTAATACCTTGTGTAAGTCCATATGTCGCCATTAAATTTAAATATTCTTGTGCCGAGCTAGAAAGATTTTCTGGCATAACATCTATATTAATATCACCTGTAATAATAATGTTTTTGGTCCGTACTTTACATAAGAGTTTATCAAGTGAATCTAAGTAGGTGCTGGTATTTTTAAAACATGGCGGACGATAGGTGCAAACTATTGTATATTCAGTTTCGATTGTAACAATAAGGCAATTTCCTTCTAAAAACTGAGGCTCACTGACACAGACCTGAAGTACACTTCGAACATATACGACCACGCCATCGTTTTGGTTTAAACTTACCTTAGTCCAGTATTTCTGGTAGTCTTGTAAGTCTGGGGGTGAGGTGCTTTCGTTAGTCCAACACTCTGTCAAAACAATGACATCTACCGGAAAATTTAGGGCGGACATAAATGCTAAGAAATGGTCAAGATTACAATTTATACTTCTAATGTTCAAACAAATAATTGTAAGCGAGACAATGTTCGTGTCATAGTTCAAAGTCCGTGAGCAGTTGCTAGTGTTAGTCACTGTCAAGCACTCGGCTTGTCCAGCTGTATCAATATCCGCTGCAATATAATGACTATTGCAATCGAATTCCAAGCTTAAATTTCTGTGACCACACTAAAGACACACATGTATTAAAATATATGACAACAATGTACTTAACTATTCGAGAAACAGGATTACATAATATTAACAACAGTTTGCAAGTATATGTTAAAGTATATGGTAAAAAACGATTATCTTGGCAAGAAATTACTGTCACCTTATTTTTATTTATGCAACAGTGTTGCATAGTTATTACTGATACTAAGTCGTTTAAACCAAAATAAACTAAATGGAACAACATAATAACACAAATGGAATCATTTTTACTTGTTATTGAAATAGAATAGTGAACCGGTTTATGGCGTATTCGCCGTAATTGTTCGCGCGACAAGGTAGATGGTTGCACTTTAATAGGATAGGTGGGTATGTATATATTGTAGACTGCCAAAGTAGCTTGTTGTTCGTGTTTTGTATAGTGTGATAATAGTGGTGTATGAACATTGTAATGTATGTTGTCTTGATTGACGATTTGTGTATGTATTTGTGTATGTACGAAGCAAATATGTGTATGTGTATGTGTGTTGTTAGCGCACAGTGGTAGGTAACAATCGTTTTTAAAAATTAAGTACAAATTTGTTATAAAGTAGTAAAGAAAAATACTGCTTAAAAACATCACATAGACACTTAAAGAAACATATAGAAGTCCAATATAGTTAAAGGATCTAGTATGTTTGTGTTTGTTTGCATTCTTTACGCGTAGTGGTATGTAACAATAGTTTATGCAGATCAAGTAAAAGTACAAAAAAAATATATAGCAAAAAAACCTAATAATGGCACTCAGAGAAACACAAAAAAGTCCAATACTGGTATTGGTTCCGTATGGTGTGATTGTAAGTACGTTAAGTCATATAGCTTCTGACTGTTTTAGATCTTCGAAATCTGATTCTCGTGCAATCCTCTTCGCTGGAGCTCCTTCTTTCTTTTTAATGTAAATCTTGCCGTGTGTGGTCCAACGATATGCATAGTCATTAGCTTTTGTGAACTCACGTGCCTGGTAAAATAGTTTTTTGGCCCTGGTGGTGAGGCTCTCGGATATGTAGATGGGTTGTTTGCCTTCTATGTTGATGTGGGAGGTATTCAGTCTGTTGTCCTTGTGTTTCCTGTTATGTTTCTTGATATTTGTGAGCAGAGATTCTTTTACAATAGTACTATTGAATTCAGCGGTAATTGGTCCATTAGATTGTGGGTTCTTTTTGTTACTCAGCCTGTACACATCCTTCAGATCCTGCGTTAGAATTTGAGTATTCATTGACACTCCGATAGCTTGTACTATATTTATTAAATCCTTTTGGGTTTTCTCCGGATTTGTATGGGACATTTCGTATTTCCAAGCTGGAGGACTTCGCACCTCTCTCAAGACTCTCAACTCTGTCTTCCAACATATTAATATACTCCAGGTCATTCTTTCTTGTCTTTTCCAATTGGACCACCTTAACCAACAGATCATCATAAAAATTGCTCATTTTTTCAAGAGAGTTTTGTAGTTCCGCGTTTTGGACCTTAATTTGGTCCAGATTACTTTGCAATAAACTAAATTTCTCACCTTGTTCATGTCGCAGTTTAGCAAATGAGGACATAATATCATCGCGCAAAGAGTTCAGTTCTGTTGTTTCTTCAGAAACATGTTTGCGCTTACTACGGAAGGTGACTCGATCAGACTCCTGCACTGATGTAGGTGTTGATAGATTGGGTTCTGAGCTGTGATGAGCTATGGATTCCTTGTTAGGTGATTTTTTAGGTGGAGTGTGCTTTAGTGGCATCCTGACTCGCCAAAGTTGTAGTACCAACCGCAGATATCAGTGTTTTATATGGTTATCAATTAGGTTCACAGAAAGAGTATCTTAAGAACCACGAAATAATCACGACAATCTTTGTAGATAGAATGTTTGTGTACATTCAAAACGGTGACTCACTCGTAGTCGTTAGTGAAGGCACGGGCGGCACTTGAAACCATGTTTGCATCAATGTTGGTTGGAGGATGGGTAAATTGAACTGCGAGGCACCTGAAATTACAGGGAATTGCTGAAATACTCTCAGTCGATGGGAGATTCATACTGTATTGACTTTGTGAAACGAAGAAACCAGTTTTAAGGTGGAATAATAAATATTTTATGTTTATCAGTGAATATTTTAGGGGTTAGATTTCAAACTGATCGAGTACAATTAAAAGATTTGAACAAATTAGATTTAAGGTTGTAATGTCCACTGCTCGGTCTTTTAAGTATTTTAATTTCACAATATTCTTTTCTTGCAACGATGCTGACTATTCCCAAGCTTTTAATACATGATGCGACGTAACATTTGTCTATGGATCAAGTAACAATAATTCAGGTCAAACCCAATACAATATTTTATAAACCAAAACAATAAGCACAGTACACACTAAAACCGTTGACCCGCAGCGCAGGTTGCTGACACAATCCGCCAACGGATAATATGATAAGAATCATGACTAAGAACTAACACACAGTCATCACACAGTCGACAAAAAGTCGGCAAACGTAAACGTATTTGAGACATTTAAAAAAATAACAAAATAACAGCCAGCTGCGCCAAACAGGTTCCGTTCAGTGATAATGCCACATGTGCCTAACACTATGTGTATCACGCTTTAACAGAACAACAAATAATATTCCGACCGACAATTTCTCTTTGTAACAGATCGCACCACTAATTGGTAAATTAGAGTACTTAGCCTAAAACTATCATGTCGTCAACATACAGTTCCTCACTTCCACCCGTACAACTTCAGTGATTGATGTGTTTGCTAAACTTACGGCAAGGTTTACCTGTGTGTGGGACCGTGTATAAGTAAACCTTGTCGTTGATGCTTCAATTAAAGTTCCAATTGCTTTTAAACTATCAGAAGTTTGAGCATCGAGATCTGCTAGAAGTTTGAGTCCAAGTCTAGATAGGTTAAGAAATTGATAACTCAATGTTTATATTTAGGAGAAAGACAGATAAAGCTTTGTAACTTTTAAGTCGATTCTTGCCTTTGATTTTAAGAATATATTGCCGCTATTGTTAGCAATATTAATTTATTTCCAAACAAAAGATTTTTCGCACAGCTGTTTTAGAGTTTGTATTTTTATTTTCCTCTGATGTAATAATAAAAGGAAGACTTTTGTAGGAATTTTAGCAAATAAGCCATTACACTGAACTATCACAACAAAATCAAGTTGTGATGTTGTTGGTAATTACATGCAACTCTAACTTTGAAGATATTCGCTTGAAAGCCGAATGTTCAGGCTTGGTATTATTATAATCTAATATTACTCGAAGTTGGCAAACTTCAAAACTTCGTTACAAGCAGTACATTAACGGTAGTTATTCTACATGTTAGGTTCAAAGTTAAATCCACAAATTGGCAGTTAACACTATAGAGCTTGCCAAAATTTAAACCACTCAATCCCCGAAGTACTATAAAAGCAACAACTCAATTCGAAGTCAAAGTACTAAGTGACCTTACAACGGACTACAAAGTGTAACCAATATAGTTGATTTTACTAACTTTTGCCCGTGACTTGGTTTGCGAGAGTAAATTGTTTATTTTCTCTCGCAATTGTTGCGACATTTATTTTATATCCGGAGAAAGTTTGAAAAGAAACCTGTATTGCTGTGGGGCCTCACTGAAAGATTTAAGACATAATTGACGCATGACTTGATTCTTAATCTTTACACTTTTTTAGGGTTCCGTGCCTCAAAAGGTAAAAACGGAACCCTTATAGGATCACTTTGTTGTCCGTCCGTCCGTCCGTCCGTCCGTCCGTCCGTCTGTCAAGACCCTTTTTCTCAGAAACGCGTCGAGATATCAAGCTGAAATTAATGTCACTTACTCTGGTCTGTCTCTGAGAGATAGCTCTCTGAAAGCGTTGGAACCCTAAAAAAGAGCATGTAACTGCAGTCTAACAATTGTTGGATGAAAAAAATGCCAAAATCCAAATATTAATAAAGCATTATTTTACGTTTAAAGAAAAACATCTAGGTATTTACTTATACAGTAACAAATATTGTCTAAATGTCATTATAAATGTTGTTGTGATTGGAATAAAAATTGGTGTTCAAGTTTAAGTTATTTATTTCATAACAAATATACATTTGTGTCAAAATATTTGCACAGTAAGTACGCAAAAAGAAGCAACATTAAAATTATAACACAGTAACCTCGTTCCTCACACATTATCGAAGTTAAACGTTTGTCCAAATAAAATATATATATATTACCTTTAGAAACATTAATGTTCTTGATACAGAGCAAAGTCTCTAGCAAAACACTAAATATAAAAAAGCAACGTTTATATCGAAGTCAAGGAACAATGGGTACACATTTAACTTTTACTAGTTTAAAAATTTTGTCTTAAAATAATTATATATTAATATATTAATTAAAATAATTTTGAAGTAAAAAAAACCGGTCAAGTGCGAGTACTACTCGCGCAACGAGGGTTCCGTTAATTTGTTTTTAGTGAAATAACTACAAATTTACGGATTTCGGAGTTTTCTCTTTACTTGTGCTACATGACCTTGCTTCTTGCCAAATTTCACGATTCTAGGTCAATGGGAAGTACCCTATAGGTTTTGAGTTTTGATTCCCTTGAAAATGTCTAAATATGCAATATAAACCGCCGTATCTTTTTATTGCGTTGATTTAGAAACTTGATTTTTTCACTGCTTTGGGAGATAGCAGACTTGAGTATGTGATATTAATTTCAGTTTGATATCTCGACGCGTTCCTGAGAAAAAGGTTCTTGACAGACAGACGGACAGACGGACGCCTGATGTGAACTAACTACAAATTTTCAGAGTTTTCCCTTTACTTGTGCTACATGACCTTGCTTCTTGCCAAATTTCACAATTCTAGGTCAATGGGAAGTACCCTATAAATAAATAATAATAAATAATAAATATATATATATGTTTTGAGTTTTAGGTTTTGAGTTTTGATTCCCTTGAAAATGTCTAAATATGCAATATAAACCGCCGTATCTTTTTATTGCGTTGATTTAGAAACTTGATTTTTTCACTGCTTTGAGAGATAGTAAACCTGAGTATGTGATATTAATTTCAGCTTGATATCTTGACGCGTTTCTGAGAAAAAGGTTCTTGACAGACAGACGGACAGACGGACGCCTGATGTCAACTAACTACAAATTTACGGTTTTCGGAGTTTTCCCTTTACTTGTGCTAAATGACCTTGCCTTTTGCCAAATTTCATGATTCTAGGTCAATGGGAAGTACCCTATAGGTTTTGAGTTTTGATTCTCTTGAAAATATCTAAATATGCAATATAAACCGCCGTATTTTTTTATTGCATTGATTTAGAAACTTGATTTTTTCACTGCTGTGAGAGATAGCAGACCTAAGTATGTGATATTAATTTCAGCTTGATATCTCGACGCGTTTATGAGAAAAAGGTTCTTGACAGACAGACGGACAGACGGACGCCTGGTGTGAACTAACTACAAATTTACGGTTTTCGGAGTTTTCCCTTTACTTGTGCTACATGACCTTGCTTTTTGCCAAATTTCATGATTCTAGGTCAATGGGAAGTACCCTATAGGTTTTGATTTCCTTGCAAATGTCCAAATTTGCAATATAAACCGCCGTATCTTTTTATTGCGTGGATTTAAAAACTTGATTTTTTCACTGCTTTAAGAGATAGCAGACCCGAGTCTGTGATATTAATTTCAGCTTGATATCTTGACGCGTTTCTGAGAAAAAGGGTCTTGACAGCCGGACGGACGGACGGACAGACGGACAACAAAGTGATCCTATAAGGGTTCCGTTTTTACCTTTTGAGGTACGGAACCCAAAAAATAAGTCAAATGTTGTTCGTTTTCAATGAGTTTTGGCCTTCTAGAGTCAAGGGGTTGATAAGGTTAGCTTAACTTCATCTACCAATCGCATCTTTCCCCATAAAATATTATACGTGGTATGTGATATTAAACGGTATTTTTGTTGTTGCGGTTTTAATATTATACATGACTTTTCACGATAAGCCTTTACCAACCCGCGAAACAATAATAATTAATTGTGTATGTAATACTAATAACAGACAGCTTTACAATTAACAATATAATTAGGCTTATGAATCTTGCACATACGTATAAAGTTTAATTAAAATTGTTATTAAATTTCGAATAAGTACTTCAGACTCGAAAATTAGTATGAGTATCCTTTTCTCGTAAGTGCACTTAGGCGTGCCTCTTTATCGTTCAAAATTAAAAGATGTAGAGACAAGTCGAGACTTGACGGATAATTTTGTTTCAAATTTTATCTTTTACAGGGTCTCCTCATATGAAGAGAGTAGAGCGAAATGTCAGGGCCTTAACCCCAAGGCCATCCTTGCAGTTAAGGCTCTTACCTCGCATGAGAGAGGTTGTGGGTTCGAATCCAGAGAATTCCAATGTAACTTTTTCTTATTTATGTACTTTCTAAAGTTTATCGTGGGCATCATTGTCAATGGTGAAGGAAAATATCTTGAAGAAACCTAAACTTCTAAAGAATATAAATCCAAAATCACTAAAATGAGTATGCGTAGTGATCAATGCTCGTACCTTCTCTGTAAAAGAAGAGACCTTTGCTCTGCCATCCGACAGTAATAGGCTTAATACAAGCCTATTGCTGTCAGATTGCCAGGCTGCCATTATTATTGTGAGCCGCGCGCAGATAATATAAATTTAAATCCTTACTAAGAAAAGATATATATGTTACGAACGGTCGCATGACAATTAAAAGGCTATATTCTTTATATTCTCCAGAACTCTTTCGTACCACACTGCCAGTGTTTAAAACCAATTTCGTAAATCACATGAAACCGAAAGCTTAAGTAACATCTAAATATTTAGCAAAAGTAAACAAATAAATACTAAAATCATACATATGCATGGTTAGTTTCAGCTTTCCTAAAGGATTAACATGTAGGATTTATTACAAAAGTTTTGTTTGTAACCAAACTGAATCCCCTCACACATACACAAGTTAATATATTATTTTAGTTCTATACTATTTAGTATTGCTAGTTATTCCTAACGATATAAGCTTAATGGGTGAGTTGGTAAACGTAACTCAATGTTGTATTTAGTTATAAGTTTAACTATTTTATGCTGAAATAATTGTTTTAAGCCGTTAGTCCTGCTTGTCATTAGTAGAACTTTGACAGTCGTTACTTGTAGTCAGAAGCCAGAAAGTGTGGCCAGACTACCCAAGGAGTACCGTGTCGCCCAAGCTGGGTTGTGAAGGTCTGATACGCAGTCATTTCTATTTATTTTTAAGCTGTGGTGTTTTGGAGGATACATAATTTTATACGGTCACAAAAAAACCTTTTCCTTTAATGATTGAATAGTTTTTCCTTTTGCCAAAATTAGCTATCTTCCAAAACACCCCTTAAAAATATAAAGATAAAATGACCGAAGCGAGTTAAATTCAGCGGCCGACGGCCGCCCACTGAGCCCGTCACATAACATTTTTTAAAGATATAATTCAAAGATACATTTCTCAAAAGAAAACCAAAATATATTTCAAATCATTTTATTTTTCTTTGGCATCGCAATACCTCTTTTCGAAAATATATCATTGCGATCTACCAATCCGGTAAGGGTAAATAGTAATTGATTCAGCCTACCAGAGCCTACCCAGAATTCACCCAGAATTCAATTTGGAGAGTGGACCGGACATCCTACGGCCACTATTACCAAATGAAATTTTGATTGGGAAAAAACATCAGTATCTATTGCTGTAACTCCAGGGTTAGTTCGTAGACAGCGATTTTATGATTTGTTTGAGAGAATATTTTAAGAATTGGAAATACAGAAATTCAAAAAATATGGAGCAAATATTGACAAGGTTAAGAATATGGAAAAGTAAGCGGAATAATTTGATGGAATACAGAGTTCGTATTATAGCAGTTCATTTACATCTACTTTAAAGTAATGAAACTCATTTTCATATTCGAAGCTTTCAATGCATCAGAATGGGTTGCTTAAATATTTACTGTCAGCCCAAATTATCCCACTTCTGTAAAAAAGCCTGCTCAATATAAACGCGAAAGATTACCCACTTATGAACAACACCGAATTTCCATATTTGTATAGGTAGTCGTGTTAACAGAAAAACATACGCAATGAGCAATAGCTAATGTTGAAATAATGTTTGTTATACTAAACCTTCCAATATTTGTCTTTTTAGGCCAAATGTGAGTATCAATACTTTTTATTCATTTTTTTTATATGTAAGGAGGTAGGGTTAGAGTCTTAAAATTAGCAAATAAGTTTTTTTTGTGACGTTATAAGAAGCTATTCTTTAATACATTTTAATAATACATTTACACAAATGTATTATTATTAAATGTAAAATGTAATAGTGCAAGGGGATAAAAGAGGGGGTGACAAATTACATCTAAGCGGGCTGGCCAAGCCACAAGAAACAGCTAGTAGCTATATCAAAATATTTTTCGGATGTTAACAACAACCAAATAAAATCAAACAAATATACATGATAACAATTATTTTAACCAAACCAACAAAAATCAGAAAGAACAGACGAAAACAGACAAAATGAATGTTTTTAGTAGATTGATTTATAGAAATGATAAAATTCAATTTGATCTCACATCTTATTTGGGTCAGCTAAACATAGCTGTTTCATCTCAATTTGTAGTTGAGAAAATACAGAGGGATGTTGTGCGAACATCTGTTAATGAAAGATAAGCAAATTGTAGCCATCTATCAAAAGGCGAAAATGAGAAATTGATAAGGGAAATGATTGACGCTGCAGACGTTTAGACGTAAATAGATAATTCAGTAATTAAGGAGAATTATTTTGTAATTCAATTTGATTTTGACTTGTTATTTAGGCTATCACTGGTTGCTGGACCAATGGATGTTCCAATTAGTGAAATGTCAATCTAATAACTATATATTAGATAAGAGATTTAGGTGTCTAGATAGTGTATTTGGAGAATTGACCATTGTTACACGACTGCCCAAAAAAAGGAGTGTTATGTTTTCAAGATTCATGTATGTATGTGAGTTTCTTTATTCCACCATAACTTCTTAATGCCTGAACCGATTTAGATGTATGATGTATCGTTACAATCCGTACATAGTTCCGAGTAACATAGGCTAGTAAAAATTTGGAAATTCAACCCCTGTATGTGTAAAATAGGGGATGAAAGTTTGAACGAAAATCTGTCGTTATTGATTGAAGTAAGTTACTGGAAACTTGGTGTTTACCATTTTGGACGGAGATAAATATTTAGAAATTCAACCCTTAGGTGTGTAAAATAGGGGATGAAAATTTGAATGAAAATCTGTCATTATTGAAGTTAGTGACTGGAAACTTGCTGTTTGCCATTTTGGACGGAGATAAAAAAATAGAAATTCAACCCCTATAAGTGTGAAATAGGGGATGAAAATTTAACGAAAATCTGACATTACTGAAGTTAGTGACTGGAAACTTGGTGTTTAACTTTTCGGACGAAAAAAAAAATGTTTTTTTTCACCCTTAGTGGGGTATAATATGGGATGAACGTTTACATCAGAATTAAAAAGAATTTAATATATATAATACAGCAACGGCTTAATGTACGAAGTGAAGGCAGTGGATACTTCTGTAGAAGCCAAAACTTACGGACAGCGGCCGAAACCAGAGTTTATACCTTCCGATCCCAATAAAAAAGGTGGTATCGTCGAATTTTTGAAGATTGGTATCAGATCTAGAGTAATGTTAAGAAAAAATATTAACGTTGGACACGGTTTAGTAAACGGTGCTATGGGAATCGTTAGAAAATTTAAATGGCCATCACTACGACGTGATCAACTCGAATCTGGAGAATTACCACAAGCCGTGTTTGTTAAATTCGGCGATAAAACGATACGTGGAAATACCATCGGGCTCGGTGTCAAAATTGAAGCTAGTACAGTCGAATTCGACGCATTAAGGGGTCACGGCAAAGTTGAGCGGCGTATGCTACCACTAATATTATGTTGGGCCGTGACAGTCCACAAACTACAAGGGACGACACTGGATAGAGCCGTCGTGGATCTAGGCCCTAAAATATTTGCCAAGGGCCAAGCTTATGTCGCGCTTAGTCGCATGAGGCAGCTAGATGGTTTGGCAATCAGTGTTCTAGATCCACGTAAGCTTCTCCACGAGCCACACGACAAAAAGTGTCTCGATGAACTACATCGCCTCAGAAACCTTTAAGAGCGCGGCGACCGATTATTTTCCATACAAACGTAATACCAAAATCATTTGCAGTTCGACCATATTTCCATTATATTATGATGATGTTCGGGTTTAGACAGTTTTTATATAGATTCCTACGTTTGATTTTTTTTAAATTACCTAATATAAAGTTTAAACGAAATTGCATTTTGTAAATTTTTTCAGCTTAAATGGCATGTTTTCTCAACTTCAACCAAGGTATTTCTATGGTTATAGATATAGGTAATTGTTGTTATGGCAATTTGTAACTTCCGTCTGTGCTTCCGTCTTAAACAATAGAGTCGAAATTCGAATGGATGCGAGAGCTTTCCTTCGTATTCCAGAAATAATAGTTTTTATTTATAATGAAACCGTTATTTCAGACTGAATAGGCCCATAGATAAATACCTTAACCTAACACACACAAGTAATACATTTGTGTTAGTAATAAAACTTAAATCTATGTTAGTTGCACTAGTCTTTGTGCACTCCGGTGGAACTTGTCCGCAGAACACCACGTTCTGTAGCCAAAAGCTACTTTAGAACCCTACGAAGCGAAGGGACTACATTGTTCTAGAAACGTCTTTCTCGGGAATATTCCTGGCTCAGAGTATAAAAGCATTGCCCCGACCGGAAGAAACTCAATTGTCTGGTTATGCAGTAATAAACAGCGGTAGAGCTGAACTGCGAGATGAAAATGTCATAAAAAGAAGAAACTCAGTGTGTTTTTCATACCGACACAAATGACACGAGAAACATGTGATAATTATTGTGATAAGCGACATAGGTACTCTGACAACCTTTGCAAAATTTTAACGGATTTTAATATGTAAGATACATCATGATTGGTTACTGTCGTGGTGCTAAATTGTTATTGTTTGTAGTTAATAAAAACATCTACTTGTAAACCGACATTTGATTATCCACGAACGTATCACTAAAAGGTACAAAATAAAAATAAATAATTAAAAAAATTAAAAAACACGACTGCCATGACAACAAAAAGGAACTAAACTAACTAACAAAACTAAAATTTTCGTAGCAGTCGGGGGACCGCCTTGCGGAATACTCAAATACTGCTGAAAGGTCCCCCGACTGCTACGAAAATTTTAGTTTTGTTAATCAAGTAGTTTTAGATTTTTCATAATTATAGAGCCCGTGACTGAATGAGCGACCTTTCACTTTTTATGTAAACAATAATATAATAATTTTCTATGAAAAATCTTGTTTTTTGCCTTTTAGTTCCTTTTTGTTGTCATGGCAGTCGTGTTTTTTAATTTTTTTAATTATTTATTTTTTTTAGTCTACTATTATCATGATTTGAATTAAATGCTTTATACGAGTACTGGATATTTAAAGAATGGTTCCCTTTATTATTTTTGGTTACACGGATAGCAACTGTAGTCAATCGATTAACTTCTGCGGTGCGTGTTGTAGATTCAGTTTCAACATGGAACAAATAAGAATATGATAGTGGGTCAAATTTTTAGCACGACCGATACAGTGTGGTGTATAGATTGGTACTGTAAGGTGCAGGATAAAAAAAAACACATATGTGAAATACAGCTTGGTTGATGAGATTTACGTATCTTTTTCTAGGGTTACACCTGCTATTGACTAGCTAGATATTATCCTTCCAGGAAACTCGGTCAGCTTACTTAAATCCTAAATTACTTGAATTATAAATGAGAGGATCAATGAAACGGCAAAAAAAGTTCTAACGTATTAGACGTCTAGTCTTGGCTTTAGTTGTAAAAATCCTATATGTATGAATTGATTTTGGTCATCCCAAGAGCAAACATAGGATTCAAGTGTAACTCTTTCTTGGTATGGACGAGAAGGGATATTATATGTTTCGTCTCAACTATTGAATCAGGCTTTCAGATGTTACAGTAAGAATAGTTTGAGGAAAATAAAATTCAACCAATCCAATTTCGTTCTAGTATGTGTGCCATGTTTTTGCTAACATTAAAGAAACTTTTACTATATTTTCTACTTTCAGAAGAACGCATAACTGCTTCTTCGTAGCAAATTATACTTAGACTAAGATAAATAAAAGTTATATAGCACCTGTTTTGTCCTAGCACGTTTTTGTCTCTTTTGCACTCTTATCAAACAACGAATACAAGATAGAGACGGGTATACAATTAAGCCAAAGTAAATTGAGTTTATGACCTAAAAGTATCCTTGGTTGCTAGCCAAAACTGAAAAATACTAATAAACAGAACAGAATTGTGTTCCTACTTTTAGTTGAATTAAGATTTTAGATTCGGACAGACCCATTTACCATCGTAATTCGTGTTCCGTTTAAATGGGAGTCCTAGTTTCAGATAGGCGCTTTCCGGCTCATGTGAAACGGGCACCTCACCGTGATTTGGTCCGTTTTGCTCAACCTGGTTATACAAAATGACGGATTTTGAACGTTTTGTAAATACATACGTATTCTTAATTTTACTTTTAAACTGATTACCATGAGCGTTTTATTGGAAATCATGCTTATCAGACTTGCAACGTAAAATTTTTCATGTGGTTTTTATGACGTAATTATGTCTTTATTCCTCTCGCTCGCTTCTGAATTACTCCATTTATTCACACATACAAAGTGTAAAAAATCACATGACAAAGTAGTTATTTACGTAAATTGTGTCAGAAAATATTGACAGCGCTTTTTTCTATATGGCGCTTAGACTACATGATACAAGACGTGAAGACTTCATAAAATAAAAAAAAATAAAAATAAAAAAGCCTTTTATTTCTTGCTTATCCTTATAACAATTTCAATAGCAATGTGCATGCAAAATAAATTTAAAAAATTTTGCATGCACATTGCTATTTATATTAAATTCTAGAATTCTGTGATTAGCCAATAACTATTTTGAATAATACATTTAATTCCATTTCATTGTAAAAAACTTCATAACACTCCCATAATTAGACGGCTACTCTTGTGACTGTTATCATGACGAACAGACACTATGTTATACACCAGTGTTTCCCAAAGTGGGCGATAACGCCCCCTTGTGGGCGCTGCAGGTCTCAAGGGGGGCGGTAAGAGACCCAGAAAGAAAATGGGGGCGTTGTGTAGAGGCCGGGGATTTGTAATTTTATTTAGCTAGGAGGCCTCTTAGACAACGATTGCATGCGCTCTCGACTCTCAACAACAACTTGTGAACATCAACTAATATGGATTAAAAGATTGCTCAAACTCGGTTCTTCATTTCTCTCACCGCGTATTTCATACATCTGTCCTATTTTATTGGATATAGAAAAAATCAAAATCATGTCAATCGGTCGCTCCGTTTTGTAATGAAAGTAGACACAAACAAACAAATAAAAAGTCAACAGACACACTTTTATTAGTACTCGTAGATATCTATCATGTTTTAACAAGTTTTTGTAAAATAACCCGAATTATGCATTCCTGTATCAGTACGCTAGTTCATTGAATACTTGTTCGGACTTGTTGAGTACGATTGAGCGTCGAATGAGATAACAGAGTCTAAGCATGTTTGTTTTATTCCTGTCGGTGAGTGCTGCTTAAGCATTTATTGAAAATCCCACAAACCTATTTATAATTTTTTATTTTTTTCTTATGAAGCATTTAAGCCTTCAAGACTGCAAGATCATTTGAATAAAATGCATCCAGATAATAAAAACAGGAATGTAGCATATTTTCAAGACCTAGAGAAGAAGCATAATACTCAGCCAAGTGTAGCAAAACTATTTTCGGCGTGTGCTAAGCAAGATGACGACGGAATTCGAGCTTCGTACAATATCTCTTTGTTAATTGCTCAAAAAGGCAAACCACATAACATCGGAGAAGAGTTAATATTGCCAGCAATAAATGAAATAATAACTACTGTGCTTCATAAACCAGCCGCAGATATTATTCGAAAAATTCCTTTGAGTAATAATTCTAAGTGCCGTTGTATGTTTTCATTTATTTCATTTATTTATTCATTTGATCTTACAAGCTAACAGATGTACATCCAAAACGCTTACAAGATTAATTTAGAAGACTAATAATTTAACAAAGAGTAATAGTAATAATTAATGGAAATGTCACAGTAGTCAAAATTCATAACGGTCACTTTTACAATAAATTTGTTAAAAATGTCAATAGTTATAAAGTCATAATAGCGATAAATTATTTATGGTAATCAATTGAATGTCAGAAATTTAATATATAAAACGGAATTAATGTCAGATAATATGATAATGTCAATATATGTTTATGCTACGTCATTTAAAATTATGCGGAATTTATTAAACAAATGTCCAAATCCATCGGCAAATAAATCTAGTTCGTGGTGCTGCGCAAGTATGTCCCCAATAGTGCGAAGTGCGCGGTTAACAGGCGCGTGTCGTCCGCGCTCGGTGCGCGCGGCGGCGGGCGGCTCCAGCGGGCAGGCGCGGATATCGGCGCGGCGCTACCTGCCCCGCACAGTCCCGAGATATGTTCCGAGGGACTAGGATACGGACTCGCTCTAGTATTTCAGGACTATCGATCCTATTCCGAATTATCGAAAGGATGTGTGCAATTTGAGACATGGCCCTTCTAAATTTTAGCGTGTCAATGTTCACCATACCTGAGACGAATAAAGATGGATATAAGTAGGGATAGTATCCGTACTGTTTCTTGTATACCCACCGAGCAAATTTACGTTGTACTTTTTCTATAATTAGGGCGTACTTTTCCTCGTAAGGATTCCAAACAACAGCGTCGAGTTTGCTGCGCACATAAGCATTATACAAAACTTTTGCAACCCCTATATTGTCGAACTGTGAAGCAGTCCTTATAACGAACCCTAACATTTTGTTCGCTGATTTGCAATTATTGATTATGTGCATATGGAAGTCTAATTTACAGTCTAATTCTAATCCTAAATCTCTAATTTTACTAACTCTATCCAAAGGAGCGTCCATTAATTTATAATCAGTAGTCTTGAGCTGCGATTTTCGTGAAAATGTTATAATTTTGCATTTGGAACTATTGAATGGGAGGTGGTTGTCTTGACTCCACCTAGTTACTGCATCAATATCTCTTTGCAATGCCACCACGTCCGCCTCAGTTTCAATACCCAAGCTTAGCTTAAGGTCATCTGCAAACAGAAGACACTTGGAGGATGATACAACTTCCGGTAAATCGTTAATAAATAATACGAATAGCAAAGGTCCTAATGTACTGCCCTGACTTACTCCGGACCTTGTAAAATAGTCACTCGACTCATATCCACTTAGTCGCACATACTGACGGCGATTGCTTAGATAAGTAGAAAAAAAAATGAGAAGCTGTGGCGTGAATCCAAAGGCTGCCAATTTTTCCAACAGTCTATCATTATCTACCAGATCAAAGGCTTTTTTGAAATCAAAGTAAGCCGCATCGACCTGCTTACGCCTATCCATTTGCGAGCATACATAGTCTACATGTGCGACCAAATTGGTGGTGGTGGAGCGAGCACTACGAAATCCATGCTGACTGTTATGTAGGCGGTGGCAGATTTGGCTATTAATGCGAGCGCTTAGTATTGCCTCAAAGATCTTGGCAAACACCGGTAGGACTGCAATAGGTCTGAAAGAAGAGACGTTGGTGCCTCCCTCTCCTTTAGGAACCGGAGTCACCCTGGATAACTTCCAGCTTTCAGAATACCTCGACTGAGTTAACGAAAGGTTATAGAGATACAAATGTTACCTACTGCGCTCAGGTTTCAAGTTGCGGGTTATAGTAAAAGTTTCGTTTACAATTCTCCATTAATATAGGTCACAATAATTAATTTAATTTGCAGTTATAGTGGTTTTTAAATAGGTGAAAAAATGGGGGCGCTAAAAAAATTTTTATTCTCAAAGTGGGCAGTAGACATAATAAGTTTGGGAACCACTGTTATACACGATACATATACTCTTAAAATAAAATACACTTATGTCGCTTTAACATTTATGACGCTTCTTTCATACCGCGAAAACTATCATGCCACGAAAGCAACTCTCATAATACCTCATTCACAACCCAAAAACTCTCTCTAAATTAAACTACACTCAAAGAGAAACCTTTAGAATAAACTTAACATCTGCAAACAGCACAAGTTTGAAAACAAATTAAAGTGACGGGTAAATAAATTGATTTATTAGTGAGAAACCTCAAGGATACAAAGTCGTGGTGTTATTTAGTAGGGCATTAAAATGCAACCGGCGAAGTTGTGGCGGCTGAAGAGCGACCAGGATTTGAAGTGTCTGGAAGCGTCGAAGGAGCATTAATAATTAACATATAATAGTATTGTGTCAAATAATTGGTTTACAATGTTTGTTTTCGGAATCTACTTTTAGGCCGTATACAGAAAGAAAGCTGGAAACTTATAAGCGCTGACATTACATTCGCTGCTGACGCTACATTCTACACAAAGGAAGCAGGTTGAAGCAGACTAAGCAAAATGACGGAGTGATTTGCTTGCCGTTGTTATGGCAACGCCCAGCGCTGACCAGCGCGTGTTGAAGCTTGTCGATGTTCATATATTTTCCTGCGCTTGCCGGCGCTTGTCAACGCTGGTAGCGTTGACAAGCAAGCGGCAAGCGCTTATAAGTTTCCAGCTTTCTTTCTGTATGCGGCCTTAGACAGATAATGTCTGTAGTAGAAAACTCCGCCCCTCTCTATTTTGTAAGTATGTATATCAGTTGTCTGGTAACCATGGAACAAGCTCTTCCTTGTTTGGGATTAGAAGGCCGATGGCCGTATGTGAGTTAACACAAGATAATTATTTATTTATTTAAAGCTTTTGACCGCGGCTTCGGCAGCATGAATGTAGATACTTCCATCCTCTATTTTACCCGTTTAAAGTTGGAATTTCTTAAGATCTATTTTTAGTGGTTACCTACTCTTTACAAAGTCAAAAGGAGTCGTGATGGCCAGTGGATATGGCGCCCGCCTCTCGTGTAAGAGGTTGTGGGTTCGAATCTGGGCAAGTACCAATGTGACTTTTTCAATTCATATGTACTTTCTAAAGTCTATCTTAGACATCACTGACATCCCGTGCCTCGGAAAGCACATAAAGCCGTTGGTCCCGGTTGTCATTCGAAGAACTTTGACAGTCGTTACTGGTTAGTCATAAACTCAGACCAGTAGTCTTACCAAGAGGTATCGTGTCGCCCAGTTACTGGATTGTGGAGGTCAGATAGGCAGTCGCTCCACGTAAAACACCGGTATCGAGCTGAATCCGGTTAGGCTGGCAGCCGACCCCAACACGGTTGGGAAAAAGGCTAGGGTGATGATGACATACTCTTTACAAAGAACACATCTGTAAGTTTCATGTCTCTAGGACCATTGGCATGGGCTGTGCGTTGATATCAACAGCCAGTCATTCAGTCAGCTTACCTTAATATAAACGTTTCAATAATATATATACATATAGAGAGAAGATAGAATATTATTGTGCTGGGTTACTGTTGCAGATAGATAAGAATTGAAACACAGATTTGGGAACCCTTTGTTTCTTCTATCTTTATTAATATGGATGTCGTAAATATCTTTAAGATTAATGAATTGAAAAAGTCACATTGATGCCCAGGTTACGAAGAAGAGAAATTTTTTTAATGTAGTCCAGATTTTTTTTAATTCTGTGGAAATAAAACTCCTATTTCATTTGAGATTTTGTGCAAAATCACAACAGCTACTAATTGGAGAGGACAAGATCTATCAAAGTCAATTATTATGAAATAAAATATCCTCATCTTTAAAATAATAAACTTTAACTTAAACCTTCCCTTTTCAACCTAATTTGCATATCCTTCCAGTCAAACTTTATCTCCACAACGAAGAACTTTGAAGATCTAGGTTCAAGTTCGTGAATTTGAAACTGTACAGACCTGTGGTTTGCACTTCAACGCGCATAGCAATACATAGCGAGCTATTCAGACGGTTATTTGTTCAACCATATTAATATGAGTGAATATTATATGCGCGATACATTATTAATATTTAAAAAAAAGGTGTTAATCAAAGCCGAGCCTTGTTCCTAACTGGGCGAATCACGAATCCACTCCTGGAATGTTACTAGAAATATATATATATATATATTTTAAATATTACTTATGGGCTTGCTCTTGGTCCCAGACTAGCCCGAGGGCATAGACGGGGCCTACGATGGAGCGAGCTCACCCAAAAGATGCCTATGCACTCGTCTCTTGAATACTTTCGGGTTATATGCTTTTGGAAACACAGACGCCGGCAGGGAATTCCATTCTTTTGCGGTGCGCATAATGAAGGATTTCGAGAAACACTGCGTGCGGATTCGAGGAATATCGACCAAGAAAGGGTGAATTATTGCGAAAAAAAAACTGACTTCCCTCGATTTCGGCATGATACCATCATCAGATCCTGGACCGGATGACAATGGGACTATTTGGGAAGTCTACCCTTTCAATCAAAAAAAGAATTCTTCAAATCGATTGGTAAACGACGGAGATATGCGCGAACTAACATAAAAAAAAATACAAACATCCGAATTAAGAACGTCCTCCTTTTTTTTTAGAAGTCGATTAAAAAGTGGATGGATTGTGTGAAGAATGATATGAAGAAGAAAGGAGTTAGTGATAACATGACGGGTGACAGGTTGGTATGAAATAAACATGTTGCGCCGTCTCCAAATAAAATGGTATAAGAGCAGGAAGAAGAATATGAGCGAATATGATTATTGAAACCTTTTTTTAATTTTTTTTTTTGGAGAGTGGGAAATCATCTAATGAGTGTTCCCGTCCTGGGTGCGGCGGGAGGGCGTGTCAGACTCTTACTGAAAACCCACTCATGTTCCTTCGATTGCCCTTTATGTTCCAGGGTCACGGTAACTATTTTATAAACATTCCGCAACGATAGAACATAATATACAACCTGTGGTTTGAACTCGGACTCTCACGGAAGGTGAATTGGTCTTGCGTTCCGCTAACACAACTGTTATGGGTGGTATTTAAACGCAAATCAAAAAATATCCCTTTTCTAGGCAATAAGATTCCGAATTCCCATCAAAATTACTGATTGCACAGCAAAATATTCAACTCAAAATATCACTAAACACACTACAAATTATTTTCGCAGCGTACAGCGATTTTTCCTAAAGCAAAAGCTTTTTAATCAATGCACAGCTAATAATCTTAATGCACATTATACATGTTAACTCTTTTTCTTTTAAATATAGCTTCTATTTTTATATTATTTACAGTAGTTTTTCTAAATAAAATAGCATTTTATTAGTCACGGTCGTCTTATTATTTATTAATTACCACATAATGAGATCAGCAAAAAAAATATAAAATTTGATACAAAATTGTAATTTATTGAATTATTAAAGCGGGTCTTGCTTTCGCGGGGCGTCCACGCTTCCTTTTTTGCCCAATAGGCACATTTTTAGCTTCTGTAGGTGGCGCCACGAACTTAAAATTCCACAATAAATCACTTAAAATCATGGAAATATAGGTAGGGTCTAGTACCAAATAAATGTTTTTGTATGTACTATAATAGGTTTTTCCTAATAAGTATTTAGGCAAACTAATTAAAATAGATCACAAATTATTCTAAAACAGCAAAGAAACCAAAATGTTTTCTTGGCAAAAGAGGATATTATCTGGCGCTCGGCGGCCGCCGCCGCGGCACGCTCGCTGCGCTCGCTCGCCTTCGCGCGTTGTGTGGTCACAGTTCTAACCTAACCTAACCAACCATTTCTATCTCTATCTTACTCGCTCGCGCCACTCTGCACTCCAGTGACGAGAAAGCGCGCGAAGCCGCGTACCTTTTTCAGTTAATTTGTTCTGCTTCTAAAAATAATGCAATGTGACAGGATTTTTTTGTTATAATAATTATAAAATTTGCTGAGCATGGCTTCTTGAAAATTAAGACAAATATGATGAACAGGTTTGGTTGTACTTACTGGTTAATAAGCGACTGGGACAGTTATTTTGCTATGAAATATGGAAATTTTGCTGTGCAGTCAGTATTTATGCTATGTATGTAGTATTTTTGTACAAAAATAAATTTAACTGTATAGCATTATGAGAAAAAAAGTAATGTCATATTGATGTATAATTTCGAATTATCTGCAGTTTGAGTTTTGTTAAACATTTAGTTTATTTGTAGTGAAGTAAGTTATTTGATGTAAAAAAGAATATAAATGATGAGTATGTATTAATAGGTGATTATTTATTTGATATGCGATTTATAATATCCCAACTGTTATTATTGAAACCTCAAATATAAATGTGGATAGACAGATGGGCCGCGTGTTGTTCGAAAGAGATTCCGCGGAACGGAGAGGGAGAGAAATTAATTGATGATATTTTCCAACAAAAAAAATTTTTAATAATGAAGAAGTTGACAATAAAGATGGATTGGTGTGAAGTCTAAGGCCCAAGTTCATCAAAACAAAGTTAAACGTTGATTTTCTGATCGGACAGTTAATATTTAAACGGAGGTTAAACAAGAAGCGGGTTTTTGCTGTTCATCACCACGTTTCGAGGTCTGGTTAGAAAACCGAGCGTTTTTGAATGAATGAGCGAGTATAAGTGCAATACCACTAAATAAAATGTAAAGGTATAACATGAAATAACGCTGACGCGCATGACTTTTAAATATGGTTTGATAACATTGAAAAAATGGCAGAGCTATGTCATGTCATGACATGTAATATGTCATGAATTACTCGGATATTGTCGAAAAGAAATAGAGTGATGTGATGTCTAATATTTGATAAAATCTAATATTACTGGGCAGTATTGAATTCTAATTTATTTTCTTTCAATACCATTATGAAATCATTAAATTGTTGGTAAAGCAAAACCGAACAAAATATCCTACAACAGTTTTGTCAAACAGATGTAATCAACGGTTAGGCGCTTCAAACGGTGCATCGGAGCTCGGTTAAGATAACCACCCGATTACCGACAGTAACCAGAGGGTGTGGTGAACGGAAAAAATTGCTTAAACGACTGTTTAAATATTAAAACGATCGGTTTTGTGTTGGTGAACTCGGGTCTTATAGTTTGATTTAACCGGGAGAACTTTCAATTTACATGGATTTCATTTTAGATAAGTTTTATTCTAAATACATCATCGCGAGGAAACCTAGACATGTTTAGATTAATTTACGTCTATTCTCAATTATTTCTCTATCGGTGGACGGAATATTTATCTTTAGCCTCATCTAATGGTAGATAGGTTTTTGGAAACGGTTTGTTACTTCTTGAAGTCGGTAAATCAATTTTAATATTTTGTTTTACCAAGCAATATCAATTTCAATTAAGAGGTAATAAAAATCATAAAAAAATAAGTACTTAAATACACACCCCACAATAATTACAAAAAATAATTAAAAATTACTTTAACAATATTCCGACTCGCACTTCCCAGCTCCTTTATAATCCTAATCTTTATCTTTAACATGAATTAGAACAAAAACAGTAATTAATCACGCACACAAAACATTGAACAAGTCTCGGAATCCAGAACATTCCGCCTTCACAACATTTGGGAAACTTTCTAACAAAATTAAATACCTACCATGTTGAAACAAAATAAGTAGTAATTAGTCTTCATTTATTTCCCTCACAAATTAACATCACATTAGAGTCATGTGGGGTTTACACGGGTGAGTAAAGTCGCATGATTTGTGACGAAAATCGATCATCAAAGTGGCATTTCATTTAAGTCGCAAATTACCGTAAGCGAGATTTATGAAGTGACTAGCACGGTGAATTTCGACCCGTGTAAATCCCTTTCAACTCCATTAAAATTGAAGCAACAATAATCTCTTATTACATTAAGCACATTCATCTTACGACTGTCAGGAAATTCTACAAAGACCCGTTGAGTGTCATTAAAGTTTTCAACAAAAAAAATTGAGAGAAGTGTCTTTTGCTTTGAAATTTACGGGTTCCGTAATGCTTCCTTTCACATTTGAATGTAGTTTAATTTTATGATGAACTATTTAAGGAGACTAACCTAATACGCCAGGACGTCGTCTTATCAAACGAAATAACCGCACTATGGTGGTGATGATGTAATGGGAATTGTATAACTCTCAATTTAATTGTTTTTATGTTATTCAAAGTCACAAATCCAATAAATTAAGGATGATAAGAACCCTTCGCGCGTTTTGTGAGTGGTAGTTAGCTAAGTACTTTAAGAATACAGTTCCTAGATTTCAAATTTCGATATTCCATGATACAGTCGGAGCTAACCCGACTGCAATATAGGCATATTATTATGTAATTTATTCTATATCTCATTTATTATTATGTACAATACACACCCACTAAATATTAGTTACTATATTATAACGACACCATATACCTTTTCCCAACGAGGTCGGCTTCCAGTCGGGTGTATCCCATCTGGCCCGGTGACTTGGCCCGGTACCGGGCCACATGAGACAAAAAAGTTTTATCTGGCCCGGTGATATGTTTACCGGGCCAGATGATACAAACCAAGTGCCATCGTCCCCGGCAGGGGGCGAAAAGAGGATACGCCTCGTAATTTGTGAAATACTAAATATATACATCTATGAAAGGGATTGAACTTATAAATCAAACTGCTTAGTATATAATAATCAGTGAATAAATGAGTCAGTGAATAACGCGATATATCAACTTGTGTCATAAATCTCAACCTGAAATAGACTTCCATTTTTTTTCATTTAAAAATAATAACAATATTTTTATAATAATCCTAAAAAAAAATTCAAAATTCAAAGCATTTATTTCACTTAGACCATTTACAGGTACTTATGAATTGTCAAAGAGTCGGTCGGTTAGTCAGAAAAGAAAAGTGACGCTAATTGCCTGTTCCAAAACGTAGATCTCTATGGAGAAGAACAGGCAAGAAACTCCACGGACACTCTTTTTAAAAAAATCATGTTTTACAAAATCTTGGTTACATTTTCTTTTTGTTTTTGTTTTGACAATCTTTTGACGGGCCTGTTGGCCTAGTGGTCAGGGACCCTGACTGCTAAGCCAGAGGTCGTGGGTTCGATTCCCACCCAGGACAAACTTTGTGTGATGAGCATAAATGTTTGTTCTGTGTCTGGGTGTTATTTATCTATATTATGTATGTATTTAAAAATTATATAAGTATGTATATCAGTTGTCTGTCTACCATAACACAAGCTCTGCTTAGCTTGGGATCAGATGGCCGTGTGTAAGATGTCCCATGATATTTTATTTTTATTTATTTTGTTGCTTCTACATGTGAAAACAATGTGTATGTAACAAAATAATAAACAAATACAAATTTAAAATAAAAAGAAAAAAGCCATGGCAGTTAAGAGATGACCGATCTCAACTGACAGCGCCCGTTCACGAGCATGACGCGTGGCATCAGCACCATTTAGCTCAACCATTTTGAAGGGAACCGAATGATCCAACGCACTCGCCACCATCAGCGAGACTTTTTAAGTGAGCATGACAATGCTCCTAACCGCGCCATGTCAATTTGTGTCAGTTGAAAACTATAGTAATAAATAAAGTAAATCACTGCATCGTACTCACATTTACAAAAATTCAAATATGCATTTAAATTACACAAACCAAAGTTTTGTACTGTACCTAAAAAAACATAAATGGGTGAAATTTAATTACCTTTACAAATAATAATAATAACGATCTTGAATAGGTATTCATGTCAAAAATTAAGGAGATAAGAAACATTTTCTATCTTCCAATGATTAAAATTTCTAATTTGTGAGCTTATGTGGAGCAGGACCAGCATTTAGCCAAGCATGTTTTTCATTGATATAATCTTCTAACTTATAATAAGCTTGATTACATAGCGTGCGTTTAATGCATGTTTTAAATTTATTATAACATTTTACACAATACCCCATAAAAGAAGTGTGGACTTTTGACAATCTAAAACTTGGTTGATCCAATTTGTTCTTATTTCTGGTATTAAAATTATGCCTGTCACTTATTTTACTAAAAAGATGAAGATTTTTTCGAACGTACATAATGTTTTCGTATATATATTGACAAGGTACCGTCAAGATGTTAATACTTTTAAACAAATCCCTTAGAGATTCGCGGCTGCTGAGGTTATATATAGCTCTGACAGCCCTCTTTTGCAATACAAATACGGAATCTATATCTGCAGCACGTCCCCAAAGTAAAATACCGTAAGACATGACACTATGAAAATAGCTAAAATAGACTAGTCTCGCGGTATCTACGTCGGTTAATTGCCGGATTTTTCTGACAGCGAAAGCAGCTGAACTTAACCGCGCTGTAAGAGATGTTATGTGAGGGACCTAATCAACGAAGCCAAAATCAAACAAAAATATGAATTAGTACTTACTATAACAATCCACAACATACGCATAAAATGATCGAAATATACATATACTAAGCAGTTTGATTTATAAGTTCAATCCCTTTCATAGATGCATATATTTAGTATTTCACAAATTACGAGGCGTATCCTCTTTTCGCCCCTTGCCGGGGACGATGGCACTTGATTTGTATCATCTGGCCCGGTAAACATATCACCGGGCCAGATAAAACTTTTTTGTCTCATGTGGCCCGGTAACGGGCCAAGTCACCGGGCCAGATGGGATACACCCTTCCAGTCTACCCGAATACATCTAAACACTAGTCTTTTTTTACAATAACATATTCTATTGTTAAACACAAATAGTTAAAAATAAACTTTTGTTACAATTGCAAACATAAAAAAAAACAAAAGAACAATGATTCCCACGCGAAGCTACTGTGAAAAAAATAGGGTTGTGCCCCATTTTGCCGGTAACGTCGTAGTGATGTCCGTTTAGTTCACTAAGGCGAATAAACTGGTTTTCTATTACAATGCAATGTCTGCCTGCCTGACCTCCATCCCAGTTACAATTATTGTCAGTCTGTCAGATATTCTGGCTGCTTACTTTCTTAAATTACTACCCGTAAAGACTGTCACACATCTACGTATGACAACCGGGACCAACGGTTTTTCGTAATTTACGAGGCACGAGATCTCAGTAATATTCTAGATATGAATTGGAAAAGTCACATTAATCTTATCAGCTTATCTAGTTCCAAACTAAGACAAGAAATAGGGATTTTCAATAACAAAACCGAAACGGAACCCTAAAAAAAACTTTATATTGTAACGAGCCCTCAACGGAAGCTCTTCAGTGCCCGCGGACTCTGTACGTCCGGGAGGCATTGTAGACGGGACAAACTTCGTGTATCTTCAGTCTTGTTACTGTTTGAGGGTGGGCAGAGTTCTTTAGTTAAGTCTATGAGGTAGTTTTGAGGGGTTTCGACAGCTATTGTAGTTGGACCGTTGGCGGTTTTAAATGCAATTTTTAGTGTTTTTTTAAAGTGTCTCATGAAATACTATGAAAATGTTGGTAACAATAAACAAAGCTCATGAAACTCCCTTTTTCCACCGATTTTCTTTTATTTGCGTCTTACTAATATATTATTATTGGTCTAGTGGTTAGTGGCCTTGACTGCTAAGCCAGAGGTCATGGGTTTGATTCCTACCTAGGACAAACTTTGTGTGATGAGCATAATAGGCGAGATGACAAAAAAAAAAGTAATTAGTCCGTCAGTTAGATAATCAAAAAATATGGGACACGTATTTTTTCTTTTTTCTCGTAAACAGAAAATGACGACAATACAGTGCGTTGAAGTTTCGTGAAACGTCACGTCTTTGTATAATTTTTACTCAGAAGTGACGTCACAAGCCCCCTCTCCGGAACTTTGATGCTCTTTATCTTTGTATTTTGTTATTAATTTGATCAAGCAAAAAATATGTGTCCAGTATTTTTGGACTGTCTAACAGACGGACTAAACAGAATGTCATTCTTTTGATGTAGTCATCATCCCTATTGTTTGTACAGAATATGATTGTAACACTATAGCTTAACCTATTTAATTGGAAGGAACTGATTCCCAACATACAGCTCACGCTAGTTTGGGAAACTGGGCTTGCACATGAAATGTATACACTTGTTGTTGCAATGAAGATTTTTGTATTTGTATTTATTTGTATTTGTTCTGGGTGTAATTTACCTAAAATAAATTACTTAAAAGTAAAGTACTTAATGAACTGAAAATGGTCACATTGGTACTTGCCTGGATTTGAACCCACAATCCATACTAATATTATAAATGGGAAAGTCTGTCTGTCTGTCTGTCTGTCTGTCTGTATGTTTGTCTTTCTTTTACGGCAAAACGGAGCGACGAATTGACGTGATTTTTTAAGTGGAGATAGTTGAAGGGATGGAGAGTAACATAGGCTACTTTTTGTCTCTTTCTAACGCGAGCGAAGCCGCGGGCAAAAGCTAGTCTCATATAAAAGAGGCGGGCGCCTTATCAACTGTATTATCGCTTTACTCTCATGTATTATATTTTTATTATAACCTTATATCGCATTAAGTACACACCACACAATATGTCATCCGCGCCGCCATCTTGGGTGACAAACACGAACTTACAAAATGTTGGTAGAAGGTACATCTTGGATTGTTAATTTGTCTTTGTCATCGCTTTAATTTCAACGTAGATTCAGGTGGGGAGTGACTGTTAGCGTGTTGTTTTCGTGACCATACCCTATTTTGAGAAAGACATTTACGAATTTGATATTTTAATAAGTTAACTTTTTGAAATTGTCATTTTGAGAAATTGACATTAGCCAATTTGACATTCTAAAAGGACAGACACTTTCAAAATTATAATATGTTATTTAATGGATTAAAAATTAAACTAGAATAAATTAAACTATAATAAGACAAATTATTTGTTTTCTGTTTTCTGTCTGTCCGTCCCTATTTATGCTTAGATTTTAATGCTACACAACGAATTTAGATCTGGATTTTTCAAAAGATAAAGTATTTAAGAGAAAGGTTATAATAATAATAAACACGTAAATATCAGTTACTGAAATTAGCTTGTTCAGGCAATGCTCAATTATCTTTATTGCTTTACAGTAAGTGTATTCAGGTCGTAAATGAGATCAAAATGGACCCTAAAACCCCTACCCCTACCCTACCCTGCTGCCCCTTTGGACAGCAAAATAAGGTAACAGAACAAACACTTCAGTTTTATTAATATTATTAAGTATAAATAAAATATCTGTTATTAAAAAGACGTTTTATGAACTTCTTTGAAAGCTATTTACCTACACTATAATAAACTAATTGAGTTACAAATTCCTGTCAAGCAGAAATGTCTAGAACAAACTTTAAAGCATTTACAAGAAGATTGTATTAATACTCTTCCAGTTGAGTGTAATACGCAATTCTTAAGTTTTCGCAAACTACTTTAGGTAGTTGAACTGTTAATTTGTCATTGTCATCACTTTAATTTCAACGTGGATTGGGGTGTGGTTTCTGTGATAGCGGATTTATTGAATATTAGGGGCTTATTTTGGCTATAAAAAAAATAAACTTGATTAAATTTTGTAGTTGAATGAGGAGAGAAAATTAAATTATACGTAATTTTCTGAAAAGATGTTGCAGTGAATGAATTATTTAGTTGATTAAATTGCTATCCCTCATAGCATTATGACTATTCTGAGGAATCAGCTTTGTAAATAACGAGACGGACTTTTTAAATGTCCTGAGACAACTCACACACGGCCATCTGGTACACAGCCGAACTTGTACTATGGTAACTAGACAACTGACTTACTGACTTTAATGTCGGAAACATAAAATTTGTACAGTAGTTTTTTTATGAGTTCAGGTATGAAAATGGGTGGGCAAGGACAAAGGAAACAGCTAGTAAAGCTATAAAGCTTTATCTATAATATATACAGGGTTATTGGTAAAACACCGACATCCTCTCAGGACTATGTTACGAGCTTCATAATCAACAACTTTTGTTCTACGACATTTTAAAAATTATCATATTTTAGTTCATTACATTTTCATACAAAATTAAAAATATTTAAATCGAACACTCTAAATGTGACGAAGTCTGCGTAGCATACGAGGACAGTGCGCGGCAAGCGTAGGTATGTTGTTACGGCACAATACAGAGTTGAAATGTGTTAGATAGGACAACGAAATCTTGAAGATTTGTTTTTGGTAAATGTATTTGAATTATTACTGTACTGTATTTTGTAAAAAATCATAGAACAAAAGTTGTTGTTTATGATGATAGTAACATAGTCCTGAGAGGATGTCGGTGTTTTACCAATAACCCTGTATAGGTAGCATGCGTAAAATGACGCCTGGGCTTTTATGCAGCTACCCCTCTATGGACAGTGCGCATTTAATAAGTTTTTTACTAAATTAAAGTAGCCTAAAACACCTTATAAAATTAGCTCTGTCTGTGAAAGTATCGTCGACAGCTGTTTGAAAGAATACCCAGAGGGCGTAACAAAGAGACAGCAAAAAATATTGAAAAATATTTTGGTAAAAGTCTTGTGCGTATGCAATTATTACAAAGCTACAAATTTTTGACACTATCAATTTTTTTTTATTTGTTTAGCTTTTTAATGTCGTGATGGCCTAGTGGTTAAGGCACCCGGATCTCATGCAAGAGGTCGCGGGTTCGAATCCGGGCAAGTACCAATGTTGTGACTTTTTCAATTCATATGTACTTTCTAAAGTTATCTTAGACATCACAGACATCGGTAAAGGAAAACATCGTGAGAAAACCTGGACTTGTAGTTAATATAAGTCCCAAAATCGCCAACCCGTCTTGAGCAAGCGTGGTGATCAATGCTCGTGCCTTCTCTGTATGAGAAGAGGCCTTTGCCCTGCAGTGGGACAGTTATAGGCTGGTATTATTATATTAGCTTTTTGCCGAAAGATACAAAGGTTAGTTCTATCGCCAACTACAAGATATCAAGGTCAGTACTTAAACGTGTCAACAGTCCTAATTTATCGCTGTCACTCAAACCGTCCCCCACGGCGGCGACTTTAATAGCTTCTGCGGTAACTGTGAGTCACGCGCCATTTAAATATGTACGCGAATAAAAGTTGCGTAGATACGTTCTATGGAAACTTAGCTTGGTTTAGAAGAGAGGTTCCCAATCTTTAAAAGCAAATTAAAATATTTTTAATCTTTTTTGTGCATTCCTAGACTTATTCACAAAATGAAAGTAGCTTGAGTTACTCCTTATCGGTCAATCAAAACTGTCCAGTCGTTTTGTAAATTACCTGGCGGGCGGAACATACAGACAATAATGTTAAAAATATTTTGGTAAAATTCATGTGTGTATGCAATTATTAAAAAAAGATATAAATTTTTGACACTTACAATTTTATTTTTTTGTTTTGTGTAGTTTAGACAGACATAGAGACAGGATGACGAGCTTCTTCTCTCTATTTAAAGTTTAAATAAATAAATATTATTAACATAAATAATGTTTCGTGCCGATGACCTGAGTTAAAAACCAACGCATACTTTTAAAACCTCTGGCTTACAATACTCTATATCTATTTTTTTTTTACTTTTGATTTATTCTGAAGAAAGAGATTTTAGATTTTTTGTTATTTAAGTATTGAACGACATTGTAAAGAACTTTGTCTGGGTTTTCTTTTCGTTAGATTTTTAGTTTTCTTTGAATGAAACAGATTATTTATTCTTTTTTTGCCTATTATGAGCTATCTATGACTAAAAGATCAATGTCTAGACAGAATTTCGTTTTGTCGGGCAATTTTAATGGAGAGATAGATGGATAGACATGATTATAGTGCAAGCATGAAGATCAATGAAAAAATAGGAAGAGGAAAAAGGTTGTGACGTTACTAAATTACATACTGAATTATTTAACTAATTAAGTTCTTGTATATTCTGTAAATAAGGGACAACGCACACCGGAATGGCAGCGGCCGTCAGCGGCCGCCAGCGGCGCCGCGAGGCCGCCAGCGGCCGCTAGGCATCGCTAGAAACGAAAGGCGCGCGGCCGCTCGCGGCGCCGCGGGCGGCCGCTGGCAGCCGCTGGCGGCCACGGGCGGCCTCGTGACCTTTTTAAGTATTTCAAGCGATACTGGTCTTTCGAGTATGTAGTTAAAGTTTAAAATTATTTCACACTGAAAGTGCCTGCCGCGTCGCTGCCGGCCGCTGCCATTTCGGTATGACTCGGGCCTAACATTGATGGGTATTGTATTTTGTTTATTTTATTCGACCAATGGGGCTGGTGTCTTCTAGCCCACTACTACAAGAACAAACATCCGAAACAAACTATAAGGTTATTCTATTTTAACACAATTCTATTGATTAAATCTTGCAGGATTGCTGTTGATGAAAGAAACACACACATTTTAGTGAACCTGTTTAGACAATGCATGTTTTTGTTGGTGATCGTTTAGATAAACTAAAAACATTATAAAATTAAATATTTTTTCGGAACGAGTCACACACGGCTATCTAATCTAAAGATAAGCAGAACTTGTGTTATGGTGACCAGACATCTGACTTATATATATTTATGAATACATAGATGTAACAGATAAATTATACACAAAGATCCGAAATGTAACAATCCCTAGTCTTGTGACAGCCCAACTTAAGCTTAAGAATAGCTCCTTATATGTATTTGTAGTACATATAAGGAATAACTAGAACTTTACAGTAACCAAAACAAATGAAATAGCCAAAGCAACTTAGAAATCAAACTTCCCACCTCTACCTTACCTTCAATACTCAATAAATCCGTAGTTCAAAAGCGCATTCCATTCAGAATAGCCAGCCATAAATCTTATGGAAAAGGCGAAGTGGTGATTTCAGTAAAAGATGCTGGTCCCAACAGCGCATTGATGGCTTCTGGTGACAAATTACTTTTCCTGCCAAACGCAGGTGAATGAATAATTATATGGAGATTTTCTTGAATAACTTATTATGTGTGGAAAGTTTTTTCGTGTTAGTTTTTTATGGGTGTGTGACCAAGGTGGTACTATAACTTATTGGAAAGTATAAGGAGAAATAAGGGAGCCTAGATTTTATTCTGTAAAAATCGGTCAAGTGTGAATAGAACTTGCCCATAATTCTTCTCTTTGCGACCTGCGACTGTTTTGTAAATGGTAGTTCTTGTTTAACTTAATCATCAATTATCTTAATCTTATGTCTCTCTGTTTAGCATTGATAAACCTATGAATAAAAATGAAATTATAATGTCCATTTTTATTCTAGCATGAAAAAAATGTAGTTTCTGCGTGTAGACAAAGTCGAAAGCAAAAAAAATATTTTTGATTAAACCTAAAAAGACACTTTGGAACTTTATTTGCAAAACAAAAACAAAACATTAACGTTTACATAAACAGTTACGTTTTAAAAGTTTTACTTAGGTATTATCTATAGTCAGCCAGTGGCCTCACGCTCGTCCAAAGAAATCAAAGTAATCCAAAAATAAGACAGTACTCCTTACATCTTTGGCTTACCATCATAACAACCATCCATCCCATCCGTTCCATCTTTTCATTGCCTCGCTGCGACCTCATAAACCAGACTCATGAACTATCAAAGAATTATATATATATAAAAGTGAACACCTCGACGGTCGTGAGGAGACATATTGGTCGTTCCTTGTTCGACATTTATCTTAAATTTGATCCTGAAGACTTTGCAGCCTCTGATTTATTGGACCATGAAACAGGCGACGAACATTTTCCGGTGCGATTAGATTTTGAATAAGGTTTCAAAGTCAAATCGTTTATTTCCAGTAAACTAAAAAGGCACTTTGAAACGTCATTTACAAAACATAAATTAATCTATAGTTGCTCAATTCAACTTCAAAAGGGTCAGAGCCCGTACGTCCCCTAAGATTCGCACCCTGTGCCCATTCGTCCCCTGGAACTTTTGAGGTGCCTATTCGCCCCCTGAAGAATATTTATTTTAATTCATTCTTCTAATATAAGTACATGTATATAGTCCTGGTACAGTCGCGCAGAAAAGGGTAAAATAAAAATATAATAATTCCTTAAATATCATGTTTAAGTATTTCAAATAAGATTAAGTTTAATAAAATGCCTCTAGGCTCTAGGCATAAAGTCAGTCTTCAAAATAATTAATCGATTCGTCGATCGATCGTTTTCTATTTACCACTTCACGTTACTGCGCGCCTAGTACTTTGCATTGATTAAGGTGATCTTGTGAGAAAATTAAGGAATACAGTGAATTTTAAATTTTCGTACATGACTACTTCACGTTACTGCGCGCCTAGTACTTTGAATTGATTAAGGTAAGAAAATTAAAAACACAGTGAATTTTAGATTTTCGTACATGACTACTTCACGTTACTGCGCGCCTAGTACTTTTGTTCTCTTAAGTTTTCAATCATTAATACCCGTTTTTTAACAAGCCATTCGTAAAGAGACAATATTACATCGTAAGCCTATCGACAGGTTACATTATTATCATGACGGATTATCATTTATCGTAGCTCTTTTTTCAATGATCTGTTATGATTTATTAAATTAATTGCGTTAAATAACTGTTCACAAGTGTACTATGTTAACCGTTTTTAGGTAAAATATAGGTGATTTTATCTCAGGGGACCAATAGGCACCTGAATAGGTGCCGAATCTTTAACTTATATTGTGTATATATTAGAGGAGACGAATGGGTACCTTAAAAATAATATTTTTATTAAAATATTAATTGGTCCCCTACCAGGAGACCAACGGGCACCTACATATATAGGGGCCGAATCCACAACTTTTATGCTGGGGGACAAATCTTAGGGGACGTACGGGCTCTGACCCATTCAAAATGTTGTTTCGTATGGAGAAGGACGGGCAAGGAACTCCATAGTTACTCAAATGAAATAAAATTTATTATACAAGGGTAATCCTTGTATAATAAATTTGAAAAAAAATGAATAATTAACAATGGCTCAGATGTTATGGTTATAAAAAGTCTTAATATTAATAATAACAAATGTTATAGCTAACTTAATCTAGTCTAATTCAATTAAACATGTGCGAGAAAAAAACCGTTCTTAATCTAATTATAGGGACCATACTGTTTTACAATAATGCTGTTACAATATTTTTATATGGGTCTCTGATTGCCAATCCATCATTTAAGCTACGTTTTCCCAGTTTTATGCATTATATTTTTAATTTTTTAAGCTGGAAAAATATTCTATAAAGAATCAAAAGGTATTGAAAAAAGTTGAATAAAACCGATTAAATCATTATCGAGTTATTTTATCAATATTAAAAGAAACCCACAGGTATCGGATCCGGATCGAAGTTCAGGTAAAGGCTTCTCATTATTGTAAAAATCCTTTTAAAACTTTCCCAAGTAACCCCTAAATCATTTAGAATAACAAGTCCATGAAAACCAAGCTCAAAACATCTTGCCATTCTTCATTTAGACGTTTCACACCTTCGCTGTACGAGTCCTACGACTTAAGGGCTTTGCCAAAGATATATTGGCATTTGAACACATAGGACTGTTACATTTCCTCTTCAAACTGGTATAGAAATTTACAATTTAATCTTGTTCAAATGTTTTGTGGAGTCAAAGGAATAATACCTACAGGTTTCAAAGAAAGTTAAAAAAGTGACGTGTAGTGTAGTGAGTACTATAGTTACTCATCATCATCATCATCTCCCTAGCCTTTTCCCAACTGTGTTGGGGTCGGCTGCCAACCTAACCGGATTCAGCTCGATACCGGTGTTTTACGTGGAGCGACTGCCTATCTGACCTCCACAACCCAGAACTGGGCGACACGATACCTCTTGGTTAGACTGGTCGGAGTTTCTGGCTAACCAGTAACGACTGTCAAAGTTCTACGAATGACAGCCGGGACCAACCGACGGCTTTACGTGCTTTCCGAGGCACGGGGTGTCAGTGATGTCCAAGATAAACTTTAGAAAGTAAGTACATATGAATTAAAAAAAGCTTTTTTAAAAAAAACTTTTTTTCAAAAAAATAATAACCGCCTTCAAAAACTAAAAACCCAAAAATAACTAAAATTTCGGAAGTCGGTGGCAACACAAATTGACTGGCAGAACAGAAGCCACCGACTTCCGAAATTTTAGTTATTTTTGGGTTTTTAGTTTTTGAAGGCGGTTATTATTTTTTTGAAAAAAAGTTTTTATTTATTACTTTTTAGTGTCGTCTCCCAATGTAGATATAGAAACTTGAAGAAAAAACACACATCGTCTATGAATATTTCGTCAATATTTTTTGTTCTTGGTGAATTTTTCGAGAACCACTGAACCGATCGCCACAAAATTTATATGGGACCACCCCTGAATCATGACTTATCAAACAAAAAAAGAACCATCAAAATCCGTTTGCAATTGACGGAGATATCGCGTAACAAACATACAAAAAAAAAAAAAAAAAAAACAAAAAAAAGAACATACAGACGAATTGAGAACCTCCTCCTTTTTTGAAGTCGGTTAAAAAAAGATAACCGACTTCAAAAACTAAAAGCTCAAAAATAACTATTTCGGAAGTCGGTGGCTTCTCTTTTGCCGGTCAATTTGTGTTGCCACCGACTTCCGAAATAGTTATTTTTGAGCTTTTAGTTTTTGAAGTCGGTTATCTTTTTTTTAAAAAAGCTTTTTTTAATTCATATGTACTTACTTTCTAAAGTTTTAAAAAGCTTTTTATTTTTTTTTACTTTTTAGTTAGAGTCTCAGTGTATGACTACGTTTTAGGGTAGCTCTCAAAATAAACTTATAATCTTATAAAATGAAAACGCAATCTATGCGGGCAACGTCACGGGATATCTATTAGTGTTATATACTAAAACCTTCCCCAGAATGAAACAAACACTTTGCTGAAAACCGCATCAAAATCGGTTCAGCCAAACGCGAGATAATCGCGGACAAACATACATACATACATACATACATACATACATACATACATACATACATACAGGTCGAACAGAGAACCCACTTTTTTTTTGAAGTCGGTTAAAAAAGGCACATTGGTGAGGACTAAGTGCGGAAACCATCCATGATGAAGATAAAGAAGTCACATTGGTACTTGCCCGGATTCGAACCCACAACCTCTTACTAGTGTACTATAGTTACTTATCAGTACAAAATAACTTAGATTTAAATATAATTAAAGACATTTTCCAATAACATTTTTATTATTAATATTATTTTTTGTAGTGTAGTAACTATATAGGTTGACTGATAATTAGTGACGATACCTAAGCACGTAATAGTGCTCATGATAACCAACAACTTTTACTATGGGATCAAAACTAAAATCGCTAAAAAAAGTCAGCTAGTCAGTACATTTATGTTTGCCTAATGTACTGAACAACTGATATTTTTTTCGCGATTTCATCTTTGCTCCTATGTATTGTAATTAGTCTTGCAGGCGCATCGCGAAAAAAATATCAGTTGTTTCTAACAAAGTTCAATGCCCTCCCGACCATAATGAAGGAAACAGCTGATATTTTTTTCGAGATTTCAGAGTTGATTCCATAATAAAAGTTGATTATTTTCATGGGTAGAATCATCTCCTAGCGTGATCAAACCTGAAATCGCTGAAAAAAGTCAGCTGTCCAGTACGTTTATGTTTGCCTAATATAGTGAAAAGCTGATATTTTTTTGGCAATTTTGTCTTTGCTCCAATAATAAAAATTATTTGTTATCGTGAGCACAATCGTGCACTAGTTGCCAATCACCCTATATTTTGCTTCAATTTTTTCTTGTGTATTTTTTTGTGTTCGTTATAAATGTCGCAATGTATTTATTATTCAAGATTGACTTGTTCATTTGTAAAGTAGTCATTACTTTAATTTGAGTTCTTAATGCCCTCTGTTTTAAAAATGCTTTGTCTTATATTTCTATTTCTTTCTTTTTCGCTAAAGTAGTTTTATTTATTCAGTACTTTTGTATATTCATCTGTTTTTAGATATTATGCTGGTTGTCGTGTTTTTGGTGACTTAATTAGTTCAAGACTACTTAAGATGTTACCTTAGTATTTAAATTAAGTTCTGTTTGAAGGTTGACCTTTAATTTATTTATTTATATACTAACTTTTGCCCGCGACTTCATCCGCGCTGAATAATAGTTCCTGTTCCCGGGGGATTTCCGGGATGAAAACTATTTAATGCCCTTTCTCAAGTCCCAGACTATATCTGTACCAAATTTCATTCAAATCGGTTCAGTGATTTAGACGTGAAGAAGAGACAGACAGAAAGACAGACAGTCAGACAGAGCTACTTTACGAAGTACGGATTGCTAGAATTGTAGCTAAATATAATAACGTTAAATAATACTATCATCATTTTTGAGAGCCAGTTTCAATTTTTTTTTCAAAGATTTCTATTTCAAATAGTGTAACGTTAAATAATACAATCACGATGAATACTATCATCATGATTTTCTATTTCATTTTTTTTCCCAAAAAACAAAATTTTAATATGCTCCTCGTCGGTCTCCAAAAACCTATGACAGGTCTTACCAAAACTTATGTGAAACTCATCTGAGGGCCTAGACAAGTGGCATTGTAGAATAGATAGAAAAACGAATAGATTGTCAAATGTATGGAATTGACATAAGCTTTCGCTAAACAATTTGACATCTACATACATTTGGCAATCTATTCGTTTTCGCTATCTATTCTACAATGCCACTTGTCTAGGGGGGCAGAACTGTACTCTTTCAAATGAAAAAAAAAAACTATCAAATTGACAATTAAAGAAATCGCACAACAAACGTTCGAAAACATACAGATACAAAACCTTTTCAAAAGACTAAATAGGTATAGGTATACATAGGAACACGTACTCCATATATTTTACATACAAAGTTTCAACAACCATACAAATACGATACGAGACGAAACGACAAAACAAACACGACACGAACAGCATGAAGAGGAAAATACATAAAAAGTTACACACGTTTGACAATTTATTGGGGGTTGTAGTTAGGAATTGAGTGTCGTGACTTGAGTATTAAAAAAATTCAAAATTCTAAGTATTTATTTCACTTAGACCATTTACAGATACTTATGAATTGTCAAAGAGTCGGTCGGTTAGTCAGAAAAGAAAAGTGACGCTAATTGCCTGTTCCAAAACGTAGATCTCTATGGAGAAGAACAGGCAAGAAACTCCACGGATACTCTTTTTAAAAATATCATGTTTTACAAAATCTTGGTTACATTTTTTTTTTGTTGCTTCTAATTTATGTACAATGCAACAAATATACTGGAGATAAATCAAATCTCTAGTAATATTACTGGTATAAAGCTGACAGTGTGTTTGGTTGAACGCGGTAATCTAATTAAATGTCTTTAGAGCAACAAAATAGATTTAGTTATTTTCGTTCTTTATTTTTTTTTTTCAGTTTTAATTTTGCGTAGTAAAATTATGTAACTGTTAAAGTGAAAAAATGAGTATTTAAATGCGTAAGTAAGTAAAAAGAGTATATAATAAGTGCCCTAAGAAAAGTATTACTAATTCATTGAGTAGTCGTTGGAGGGCCATTATTAATTACATAAATCACCACCTTAGTAATTATATCTTTCAATGGCTTTGTTATGTATATATATGAATATGTATGTATATATTTATTTATTATTATCGTATATATGTATAATATATGTATGTTTATATTATATTTATTTCTACTGTTACTTTTATTTATATCTTTGCACCTGCCATATTTTGTCTCTGCATCACCCTAAGGTAGACTGGTAGATAATGCCCAAGGCATTAAGTCCGCCGTTGTGTATTGTTGTTTACATGTGCATAAACTTTTAAATAAATAAATAAACCTAACTAAATAGACCTATATGATCGAAGTAGTAATCAAAATCGCGGGCAAAACCGCGCAGTTAGTGAAGAATATTTTTAGTAACAAGCAATTATAGAAATTAAGGAATAGTGGTGGAACACCAATGTTAAGTCTTTAGTTATTGCTTAGTTTTTTAAGACCCGGATGTATTCAAGAGAAGAGTGCATAGGTATCTTTTGGGTGAGCTCGCTCCATCGTAGGCCCCGTCTATGCCCTCGGACTAGTATGGGACCAAGAGCAAGCCCATAAGTTATAAAAAAAAAGCGTGATGCCTTTAGCCTATGTGTTATTCTGATACATCAATAGCAGCGCGACAGCTGTCGCTTAGTCGTCGAAAAGTTAAACTATAATTATTACATTAAAGTTTGATCAAAATCCATTCAATAGTTTTGGGGTTAAAACTTCAGTAACATGAATAGAAACCTACAACTAAGACATATACAATGTTAATCATTTAAAACACCCTTATTATACTAACTTACTTACAAGTACTTACAGCTTAGCCCTAAACGGTCCTAACAAAATTATCTCAGCCCCACACAAGTACTTATTCACATATCTTCCCAACGTCACAAGTGATTAATCTTCCGTAATATCTTTGAAGTTAATCTTTACGAAGTAATTAAACATTTTCAAAGTCATGTTTAGCGAAAAAACTTTGAAATTACATCGTTGAAAACTCATTTGTAAGTAAGAGTGAGTTGGGTGTGAGATAATATGTGTGTTTTTAGGGTTAAGTACGTAAGAAGGAAAACGCACCCTTATATCTCTATCCAGGCGTAGACGTCGAGAGTCGCCCCCTCGGTATGTGAGGAACAGCGTCCTACTCAGGGACCTCAAGATTGAGAGCCTGGACGATTTTGCGGCCCGCCTGGCGACCAACATATTCGCGCGCGCGGACAAGTCTGTCTGGCCGCACCTACATGAGATCGCACCCTGGCACACTCGTACGCCAGACAGTAGACGCCTGCCGCGCGACCTGCTGCCGGACAAACGTCCCTCCCCCACCGGACTTAACCCTACGAGAGGGCCGCCTTCACCTCCACGCGGCCCCCTCGACCAGTGACACTCCACAACAGTACTCACACCCGGTGTTCGTCGTGTGCTAGGTTAATATAGGCATGACGTGCACCACCCAGCACACAAGCACTGACTCCACAACACATTTGTCACGCGATGCAGACGCGGCGCGTGCGCGTCTCGCATTCGTACACACTGGGCGGTGTCACACAACACAATACCGCCCTTACACACACACCACGGCCCCCACCTGCCTGAAAGTGACCGGCTCGATCTGGGATCCGTAGGGCGGGGGGCCCCGTACCCCTCTGTAGGCGCGCCCCCAAAGTCGGCACTCCCGTCGCTGGTCGTTCTCCGCCGGACTTCCCCCAGGTAACTCGGGGTTCCATCTGGCGGGGTCCTGACCGCCGGAGTGCCGTGAAGAAGGCGACAGTGACGCCGGCGCTCCTACAGACCACTAGCAGCTACACACATAGGTCATGGCATATAACATGACCAAAGGCCATCGCCTATATGGCCCCATAATGACAGGCCCGTAGTCACGGGCCTCGGTATAGCCTCCTCGGTATAGCAGGGGACCTCGCCCCGATCCCGCCTGCCGCGCCCTCGTAAGGGGACGCAGCGACTACTACACTGACGAGAGTCGCAAGGCGACTACCGGCCACCGTAGGCGCGGGTCTGCGGACGGCGAGCGATGGATAGCTCGCGTTAGTGTTCCACGCGCGCCTAAAAGAGAAGTCAGCACGAGAAAGGGCCCAACAGGGCCATCTCCTGCCGGGGTTGCGGAATGTTTATAATAGTTACCGTGACCCCGGAACATAAAGGGCAACAGAAGGAACATGAGTGGGTTTTAGTCAGTAAAAGTCTGACACGTCCTCCTGCCGCACCCAGAACGGAAGCAGTCATTTGATGATTTCCCACTCGCAAAAAAAAACCCTATCTCTTCGTTTTACGGCTGTCTGTAGTATTTTTTTCTCAGGAATACGTAAAAATATCTAGTAGAAATTTATACCAAATATATAGATCCCACTAAAAACATTTCATATAAATGTAGCCAAGACAACCACATAAGATATACCCTGTGAAAAATATATCAGATCTCATGTAGAGCCAAGCTTCTGAATCTACACGGCCTAACTCTACAGACCCTAACTTCACAAACTCTACATATCAGTAAAAATGTATGGCTTCGACGTTTCGCTACCGTCGTGGAGGTGATGCGAAAATTAAGTTTTTGAAGTAAGTACCGAAACAGCCAAGCCATACATTTTTACTGATATGTAAAGTTTGTGAAGTTAGGGTCTGTAGAGTTAGGCCGTGTAGATTCAGAAGCTTGGCTCTACATGAGATCTGATATATTTTTCACAGGGTATATCTTATGTGGTTGTCTTGGCTACATTTATATGAAATGTTTTTAGTGGGATTTCAGTTCTTTTTGTAAGTTGCTAGGCAGTATTTTCAGTGTTTTTTTTTCTTTTCGTTCACAGATTTTTTTGACTAAATTGACCTGAAAGTCCTACACTTTTTATTCTTAAAATACTTGATCGTACAACGGTGATCTTTCGATCTAGGAGAAATTATTAAAGGCTGTATTGCGCTCCCGAATAACTGTAGTATAAGACTCCACAATATAAACGAGTTTTCGTGCAAACGTGCAAACAATATTATTATTCTCAGATACATAAAAATTCAAATAGTACTTATACTTTCCGATGTAACGAAACCATAGCGCGATCTATTTCGATCCCAACGCCATCTAGGGAAGTAAGACTTAAACTTTTTGACATCGAGGATCGCGCTACGATTCCGTTCAACACCGTAACAATTTAGGTATGTATGTATATTAACAGATTACCAATACATAAAATTATGCCCACTGAAATAAGCCGCAAAACTTATTTATACGAATACGAAAAATATTGCAATCGCAACACGACCGTCAACGACACAAGTTTATAATTTTCTTAGGTGGTTGATACCAAACTTACCAAACTTCTTATACCAAATGTCAGCTCTCTAGCACTACAGGAAGTAGCCACATCAGCAGTGTCGGCTTTCATAGCCCATAGCCCAATAGCCCAATCTTTCTCTTTGCATTTTTACTTGATTTGTTCAAACAAACTTCCACACCCCCATTTTAGGGGATGGAGGTCGAAATCTATAAGTTTATGAATTTTTCTGTTGGTTGTATACTTAACTTAGGCTACATACCAAATTTCAGCATTCTAGCACTTCAGGAAGTAGCCAAACATTTTGATGATCATCAGTGTGTCAGTGTGTCAGTGAATCAGTGACGAAATCGGTGTATTTTAGATATCAATAAAATCTAAAGTATAAAAGCTATTCAATTGAAACTTTGTACGTTTATTAAGTCTGTTATTGACATTATTTTTTGTGAATATGAAGTGTCTGATACATCGGATACCAACTCTATGAGGGTTCGAAAAAACGACGAAACACTTCGAGAAAAGGTAGGTAGTGCCCCTGCGCTCCGCTTGCTTGTCTTGGCCGGGGGCACGACCGTGCCCCCCGATCTACAAAGGACACGGCGCAGCTCTCTTTTAACCTTCGAACATACGTGATCCGAGATATAATAGGAAGACAATAGCTGCGCAACAGCCGGCTGTCGGTTGGTCGTTGAAAGGTTAAAGGAGGAGGAAGGAGGTTAAAGGAGTGCCATGCCTTGGACAAGTAGCGTTGTAACTTCGTGGTGGGACTTGGTGCGGGCGTTCTGAGCCTTCCAGTCGTGATACAATACATGGTCGGAAGCGCTAATGGGTGGAACGCTGTTGTCTTTAAAACTAAAAGTAGAAAAATAAACAATTATAGAATTAACTGCCTTAGGAAGTCGCTGGAAACCAGAACGGACGCCACCAACTTCAAATTGTTTTTTTTTATAAATGTTTTAAATTTTTAAAGACTGCTTTTTATTTTTTATGCGGTTTTGAAGGTTTTTCTTAGTATTTTTTTTCTGAGACCCAGTTTTTTAGACTTCAAAAAACCTTCTCCTAAATGTATCACATACTTTTCTGAAAGCCGCAACAAAATCGGTTCAGCCTTACGCGAGATAATTGCGAACAAATATTCATAAATGCATACAAACACACATAAAACACGGAAAACATACAGGTCAAACTAAAAGCCTTCTTTTTTTGAAGTCGATTAAAAACATTACCACAGCGATTTTTTTAAACGCTTAATCGATTGTCAATGACTTTTGAAAAACGCTTTTTTGCAAAAACGTAATTCAAATTTCAAAAGTTTACGAGATTGGTAATCACAAACATGACTCAGTTTAACTTCGTAGTAGATAAGAAGTTATTTTGCTAACGTGACATTTAAGTAATAAAGCGTTACGATATAAGTGAGCTCAGTTTTTACAACGCCATCCATACTAATATTATAAATGGGAAAGTGTGTCTGTCTGTCTGTCTGTTTGTCTTTCTTTCACGGAAAAATGGAGCGACGGATTGACGTGATTTTTTTAGAGGAGATAGTTGAAGGGATGGAGAGTAACATAGGCTACTTTTTGTCCCTTTCTAACGCGAGCGAAGCCGCGGGCAGAAGCTAGTAAGTAATAAAAGATATATCATAATACGTAAGTAAAACGTAATGATAAAATCCACCACATGGCTTATATTCAACACTAGCTTTTGCCCGCGGCTTCGCCCGCGTGGATGTCGAACTTCTATCCACTATTTAATTTTACCCCGTAGAGGTTGAATTAAAAAAAACCTTTCTTAGTGGCTCAGGCTTCACAAAGAATAACCCCTCCAAGTTTCCTCCTCTCCAGACACTCCTTAAAGAGGCGTGCCCAGCACTGGGTCGCGATAGTCGCAGTCTCCATTCCGCCATAAGATCCCGCCATAGCTGAGGGGCTTCGCGCCGCGGCAGCGGAGTTATTTTTGGTTACTGATCGGCTCCCGTGGCTCATGGTGCAATGTTATGTAGCATAATAATTATGTGTTATTCTGATGTATAAGCTACGAATATCTTGCAAAGCCATCGGCCAGCCTTGCTACTGCCCGTATTTATCATCATTATATAGCTGCGGAGTAATTTTAAAACTCTGTGATATCCCTAATTATATTTATTGTAATGAGATTACGTAAACGGCAATTTTGTACAAAATTAAAAACGTTTATTTGATAAGGTATTTATATTAATAAGGAGGATTTTCATGAAAACACCCTGGCGTATCATGCATTATTTTAAAACTAATTTAATTGCCATAAGAATGGTTATTGAGTGAACTCTAATAACTTTTTTTTAGATTTTTTAATAGACACAATTCTTTGGTACATCATGTTTGCGGCACTTCAACCTTTTACGCAGCGCACGCAACGGATACTATCAAAAGAAATATTTTATCCCGTTTTTTTCCACACTTTTCATTTCTGCTCGGCTCCTATATGTCTCAGCGTTATGTTTTATAGCCCACTAGCTTTTGCCCGCGACTTCGTCCGCGTGGAATAATAGTTCCCGTTTCCGGGGGATTTCCGGGATGAACACTATCCTATGTCCTTTCTCGGGTCCCAGACTATGCCTGTACCAAATTTCATTCAAAATTGGTTTTGTAGTTTAGGCGTGAAGAAGAGACAGACAGACAGACAGACAGACTGGCAGAGTTACTTTCGCATTTATAATATTAGTACGGATTAACTGTGGAACTATCTTGAGCGTACACAAAAAGATTATTGGGGTTGTATAAGCGTGAAAGAGCTACATTGACCATGGTAAAAGCATCCAAAACATATCCAATGGCGTTTTTTTTGATGGATAGGAAATCATCAAATGACTTCTCTCGCCCCTGAAGAGGGAAGGAGGGTCAGACTTTTACTGACTAAAATCCAATAATGTCCGTGTGCGGTGAGGAGGATTATCATCAGCCTTTTCCCAACTATGTTGGGGTCGGCTTACAGCCGAACCGGATTCAGCTGGATACCAGTGTTTTACGTGAAGCGTCTACCTATCAGACCTCCACAACCCAGTAACTGGGCGACGATACCCTTTGGTTCGACTGGTCAGACTTTCTGGCTTCTGAATACCCCTAGCGTCAAAGTTCTACGAATGACAACCGGGGCTTAACATGCTTTCCGAGGCACGGGATGTCAGTGATGTCCAAGATAAACTATAGAAAGTACATATGAATTGAAAAAGTCACATTGGTACTTGCCCGGATTCAAACCCGTAACCTCTTACACGCGCCTTTATGACGACCCAGATGTGTTATTCTGATGTATAAGCTATGAATATCTTGCAATGCCATCGGCCAATATTATTTATTGTACACCAGTAGGACAAAAACAGTAAAGGACAATACAAACAAATATGCAAGAGTACAATAGGCGGCTTTTTTTCGCTAAAAAGCAGTTTCTATTACATACTATCATTTATATTGCTTGCTGCGGAGTAATTTCAAAACTGTGAAGATCTTCAAAGGTATTTTTTGAAATTATAAATGACTTCCGCACAATGAAAATTACGCTAGGGGCATTTTGCGTTTTAGTAATTTTATATTATCTCCGGAACTATATGACCAATTGACATACTGTAAATGGCAAATCTTATCTGTATGATGTCCTTGTGATACTGAAATAATTTATTGTCATAAGAATTAATATTTTATTGCTCAAATAATCAACCAAACGTCAGTATGCCGAAAAATCATTTTTTTAATGCAATAAAAGAAGTATAAGAGATAAAATATAAAAGATAGAGATATGGTATCGCGGACTTTTTTGTAGAAATAATTAAGACAAACCAAGTTGCCATACATTGTTTTTAATTTTAAGCAACTGTTTAGGCAGCGCACGCAAATAATTCTGTTTTATGAGGTAATTTTTTCCGACTTGCTAGACAAAAGTTGCGATAGCTCGGTTAATATACATGTCACAAAAATAATTTATAGCCTATAGCACTCAGGAATAATGTAGCTTTCTGTCAGTGAAAAAAATTTTGGAATTGGTTCATTAGTTCCAGAGATTACCCCAAACATACAAACTTACAAACTTACAAACATACAAACTTACAAACTTACAAACTTACAAATTTTACCTCTTTATAATATTAGTATAGATAACCCGCCCAAAAGTATGAATTGTAATCGTACCAAGTTTGGTCAAAATCCCTCAGTTTTTATCCCATGCATGCACATACATTTACTGATTGCATTTTGGCATGCAAATGCAAAAGTAAATCTGTCTGTCTGTCGATCTCTTCTTAACGCCTAAGCCACTGAGCAGATTTGAATGAAATTTGGTACAGGTATAGTCTGGACCCCGAGAAAGGACATAGGATAGATTTCATCCCGGAATTCCCCCGGGAACGGGAAGTATTATTCCACGCGAACGAAGCCGCGGGCAAAAGCTAGTTTTAAATATAGTATATTTAATGTACTAAATTGACCTCAATACTGTTCGTGGGCATTTACGTAGTAACTATTTGGTAATCTGTACTTTTTGGCTGAGGATTTTGTTATAGCGGCAACAGATAACTATTCGACTATCATGGTGCATGAGATACAGCTTGGTGACAGAAAACAAAAATCCTCTCTTAGTTCTCACTTGCTTCAGTGGCGGAACCCACAATTTTTTTTTAAGTGAATCCATAAAGAATTAAAAACATTTAATTTATCCCTCTTTACTCTCCCATGAAAGAAAATTTCCAAAAATCCTCTCGCAGTGCTCAGTTGCATTACTGGTGGAACTTACATGTAAAGTTTTAAGTGAATCCATAAAGAAATAAAACATTTAATTTATCCCCCTTTACTCTCCCATGAAAGAAAATTTCCAAAAATCCTCTCGATGTGCTCAGTTGCATTACTGGTGGAACTTACATGTAAAGTTTTAACTGAATCCATAAAGAAATAAAACATTTAATTTATCCCCCTTTACTCCCCCATGAAGGGGAATTTCCAAAAATTCTCTAGCAGTGCTCAGTTGCATCACTGGTGGAACTTACATGTAAAGTTTTAAGTGAATCCATAAATAAATAAAAAAAAACAGTTTATTCTCCTTTTCTCCCCCATGGGGAGGGAATTTCCAAAAATCCTCTCGCAGTGCTCAGTTGCATCACTGGTGGAACCTACATGCAAAGTTTTAAGTGAATCCATAAAGAAATAAAAAAAGCTATTTCCCCTCCTTTTCTCCCCCATGGGGGGAATTTCCAAAAATCCTCTCAAAGTGCTCAGTTGCATCACTGGTGGAACCTACATGCAAAGTTCTACGTGAATCCATAAAGAAATAAAAAAAAACAGTTTACCCCGCTTTTCTCCCCCATCGGGGGGAATTTCCAAAAACCCTCTCGCAGTGCTCAGTTGCTTCACTGGTGGAACCTACATGCAAAGTTTTAAGTGAATCCATTGAGAAATAAAAAAATCTGTTTATCCCTCTTTTCTCCCTTTTTGGGGGGAATTTCCAAAAATCCTCTCTTAGTGCGCGCCTACACCCCCCAACAAACACACATGCCAAATTTCAGCTCTCTACGACCAGTAGTTTCGGCTGTGCGTTGTCCATCAGTCAGTCAGTCACTCAGTAACGGAAGCGTTTTATATATATAGATATAGGGACAGAGAAAGTGATTTTGTTTTATACTATGCAGTGATGCAAGGGACCCGCGTGGTGTCTGTGTTTAAAACAAAATCTTTTTTTAACTTGTCATAACATGTTCCTTTTAGACACCGCCCCTATCCGAAACTTCCATTTCGAATTCGATTAGATTTATATATTTTGGATATCCGAAAGATTCCGTCACAGACATCTATAACATCCCTAAAATTCAACACTTGGGGTAATTAAGTCGGTCCCTTTCTTTTAATTTGGGTTAAAAGAAATAGTGACTCGATATTATACTGAACGAGTTTCAAGGAGTTTGAAAGTGGTGAAAACTTTTTGTAGGCTAAAAGGTTGTAGGGCCTATTAAGGAAACTTTATTTAAGCTGGGGTGCTGGCAGTGTATTCCAATTTTATATGGTTAAGTTTTTTTATTGTTTTTTTAAACCTTCGAATACGTGAGATTCGAGACACGAGAAACACAACAGCAGCGCAAAAGCCAGCTGTCGCTTGGTCGTTGAAAGGTTAGTACATTGAACGCCACATGATGCAATTACGATCCACTGATCGCACTAGTGCAGTAATGGTGTTTTAAGTAAAGCGAATAACTCACCACCCTGCACTACACAGAGTGGCGCATGAATGCGTATTTTAACGTTGCTTGTAAGTATCTCCGTTTGTATACAGTCCATCACACCGAAAATGCATCCACGCACGTTCATGCAGATCACGCGCCCAAATCTCTATGCCGTTGCGTGATTTTAAATTAAATGAGTCAGAGCCGCGTGAGTCGAATCAATGAAATGCATCTACGTGCGCGAGTGCGTAAAAACTCGCACCATGATGCAGATTTGTACTACCGCAAGTCCGCGTGAAGGTGCGTTGGTAATAATTACCATAATGCCACATATTTTCATTAAACTATGTTATGCAAAAAAAAACATTTATTTTAGCGGGGTATTCAAAAACAACAAATTAGTATAATTTTTGAAAGACGGGTTATTTGGCGACTTTGTAAGCACAGATACTTTTAACTGACTATGATCCTATACTTCTTTTTTATAGATAGGAACAAATTTAAAACAAGTTTAATTTAGGTTTACAAGCCATATTTGATGGTATGCCATTACAACTCTTTGATTGGAATTCTTAAACTTATAATTATTTAATGTTGTTTTTTAACTAATCTATATATATAAAACGCTTCCGTTACTGAGTGACTGACTGACTGATGGACAACGCACAGCCGAAACTACTGGTCGTAGAGAGCTGAAATTTGGCATGTGTGTTTGTTGGGGGGTGTAGGCGCGCACTAAGAGAGGATTTTTGGAAATTTCCCCCAAAAAGGGAGAAAAGAGGGATAAACAGATTTTTTTATTTCTCAATGGATTCACTTAAAACTTTGCATGTAGGTTCCACCAGTGAAGCAACTGAGCACTGCGAGAGGGTTTTTGGAAATTCCCCCCGATGGGGGAGAAAAGCGGGGTAAACTGTTTTTTTTTATTTCTTTATGGATTCACGTAGAACTTTGCATGTAGGTTCCACCAGTGATGCAACTGAGCACTTTGAGAGGATTTTTGGAAATTCCCCCCATGGGGGAGAAAAGGAGGGGAAATAGCTTTTTTTATTTCTTTATGGATTCACTTAAAACTTTGCATGTAGGTTCCACCAGTGATGCAACTGAGCACTGCGAGAGGATTTTTGGAAATTCCCTCCCCATGGGGGAGAAAAGGAGAATAAACTGTTTTTTTTTATTTATTTATGGATTCACTTAAAACTTTACATGTAAGTTCCACCAGTGATGCAACTGAGCACTGCTAGAGAATTTTTGGAAATTCCCCTTCATGGGGAGTAAAGGGGGATAAATTAAATGTTTTATTTCTTTATGGATTCAGTTAAAACTTTACATGTAAGTTCCACCAGTAATGCAACTGAGCACATCGAGAGGATTTTTGGAAATTTTCTTTCATGGGAGAGTAAAGGGGGATAAATTAAATGTTTTATTTCTTTATGGATTCACTTAAAACTTTACATGTAAGTTCCACCAGTAATGCAACTGAGCACTGCGAGAGGATTTTTGGAAATTTTCTTTCATGGGAGAGTAAAGAGGGATAAATTAAATGTTTTTAATTCTTTATGGATTCACTTAAAAAAAATTGTGGGTTCCGCCACTGAAGCAAGTGAGAACTAAGAGAGGATTTTTGTTTTCTGTCACCAAGCTGTATCTCATGCACCATGATAGTCGAATAGTTATCTGTTGCCGCTATAACAAAATCCTCAGCCAAAAAGTACAGATTACCAAATAGTTACTACGTAAATGCCCACGAACAGTATTGAGGTCAATTTAGTACATTAAATATACTATATTTAAAACTAGCTTTTGCCCGCGGCTTCGTTCGCGTGGAATAATACTTCCCGTTCCCGGGGGAATTCCGGGATGAAATCTATCCTATGTCCTTTCTCGGGGTCCAGACTATACCTGTACCAAATTTCATTCAAATCTGCTCAGTGGCTTAGGCGTTAAGAAGAGATCGACAGACAGACAGATTTACTTTTGCATTTGCATGCCAAAATGCAATCAGTAAATGTATGTGCATGCATGGGATAAAAACTGAGGGATTTTGACCAAACTTGGTACGATTACAATTCATACTTTTGGGCGGGTTATGGGCTATAAAACATAACGCTGAGACATATAGGAGCCGAGCAGAAATGAAAAGTGTGGAAAAAAACGGGATAAAATATTTCTTTTGATAGTATCCGTTGCGTGCGCTGCGTAAAAGGTTGAAGTGCCGCAAACATGATGTACCAAAGAATTGTGTCTATTAAAAAATCTAAAAAAAAGTTATTAGAGTTCACTCAATAACCATTCTTATGGCAATTAAATTAGTTTTAAAATAATGCATGATACGCCAGGGTGTTTTCATGAAAATCCTCCTTATTAATATAAATACCTTATCAAATAAACGTTTTTAATTTTGTACAAAATTGCCGTTTACGTAATCTCATTACAATAAATATAATTAGGGATATCACAGAGTTTTAAAATTACTCCGCAGCTATATAATGATGATAAATACGGGCAGTAGCAAGGCTGGCCGATGGCTTTGCAAGATATTCGTAGCTTATACATCAGAATAACACATAATATTATGCTACATAACATTGCACCATGAGCCACGGGAGCCGATCAGTAACCAAAAATAACTCCGCTGCCGCGGCGCGAAGCCCCTCAGCTATGGCGGGATCTTATGGCGGAATGGAGACTGCGACTATCGCGACCCAGTGCTGGGCACGCCTCTTTAAGGAGTGTCTGGAGAGGAGGAAACTTGGAGGGGTTATTCTTTGTGAAGCCTGAGCCACTAAGAAAGGTTTTTTTTAATTCAACCTCTACGGGGTAAAATTAAATAGTGGATAGAAGTTCGACATCCACGCGGGCGAAGCCGCGGGCAAAAGCTAGTCCTTATATAATGCTTAAATCTTTAAAACTACGCAACGGATTTTGATGCGGTTTTTTTAATGGACAGAGTAATTCAAGAGAAAGGTTTTTAGGTATAATCCATGCTTATTATAGTAGTGAAAAGCCAGGATTTTTAAAGGATTGTAACACCCGTGCGAAGCTGGGGCGGGTCGCTAGTTGTTTATAATTTATTGTTGCTTATGGTAATGACCAAACTTCAAATAATAGTAATAACTCTTCAAACATCTAATAGCCACAACCAAAAGGGATAATCTATATTAATAAAATAAAGTAGAATAACTTGATTGTTTGTTTATAAATTCTAAAACTACAGAACTGATCTTAAAAATTATTTCACCGATATAAAACCATATTATCATCAACTGATATAAGCTATTTTAAGATCTCATTACATACCCCTACGATTTACGGTGGCGGATATAATATTACAATATCCGCAATTGTATCCATATCCGAAATTTGAAATCCATGACATCCCTGTTGCATTTGTAAGGAAAACAGTGCTTTAGTGACCTTCAAAATGTACAAAGGAAAAGTTTAAATTAGCTCAACTTCTTTTTTGTAAAGAAAAAATTCTGCTGGACTTGTTTTTAAATGAAGAACTAAACTTAGGAGGTTTGGAAGTTTTATTTTTTGTTGGGCTTTGTGGAAGTCAAGTGAGTACCTATGGATTTGAGGGATTTGAGATTGTCGAGATCTAACAAGGATTCAGGTAGAAGTGTTGTTTAATAATCTTATATATAAAAATGAAACCCGTTTTCCGTTGTCACGACTTGGCATGAAAACGGCTTGACCGATTTGGCTGCTTTTTTCTTTAAAATGTTCGTTGTAGTTCAAGGATGGTTTATACGGCAAAAAAAAACGAATAATTGTCGGGAAATCCCTAAAAACAGCCCTTTTCTTTTTCCCATACAAACGTTTTCTAACTAAATCGTAGAGTCAATTTGAGCTTTAACACCATACCATAAAGTTCAAGTGTTAGTCGAGAGGATTCGGGAAGCCAAAACAATTGAGTGACGTTAGTATCGTATCGTCGTCAAACACGAATTATTGAAATGTAAAGGAACGTCTCTTTGATGTGGTAGTAGGTAGATAGTAGGTAGGTAGTGGGTAGGTAGTGGGTAGGTAGTGGGTAGGTAGTGGGTAGGTAGTGGGTAGGTAGTGGGTAGGTAGTGGGTAGGTAGTGGGTAGGTAGAGGGTAGGTAGTGGGTAGGTAGAGGGTAGGTAGTGGGTAGGTAGTGGGCAGGTAGTGGGTAGGTAGTGGGCAGGTAGTGGGTAGGTAGTGGGTAGGTAGTGGGTAGGTAGTGGGTAGGTAGTGGGTAGGTAGTGGGTAGGTAGTGGGTAGGTAGTGGGTAGGTAGTGGGTAGGTAGTGGGTAGGTAGTGGGTAGGTAGTGGGTAGGTAGTGGGTAGGTAGTGGGTAGGTAGTGGGTAGGTAGTGGGTAGGTAGTGGGTAGGTAGTGGGTAGGTAGTGGGTAGGTAGTGGGTAGGTAGTGGGTAGGTAGTGGGTAGGTAGTGGGTAGGTAGTGGGTAGGTAGTGGGTAGGTAGTGGGTAGGTAGTGGGTAGGTAGTGGGTAGGTAGTGGGTAGGTAGTGGGTAGGTAGTGGGTAGGTAGTGGGTAGGTAGTGGGTAGGTCGTGGGTAGGTAGTGGGTAGGTAGTGGGTAGGTAGTGGGTAGGTAGTGGGTAGGTAGTGGGTAGGTAGTGGGTAGGTAGTGGGTAGGTAGTGGGTAGGTAGTGGGTAGGTAGTGGGTAGGTAGTGGGTAGGTAGTGGGTAGGTAGTGGGTAGGTAGTGGGTAGGTAGTGGGTAGGTAGTGGGTAGGTAGTGGGTAGGTAGTGGGTAGGTAGTGGGTTGGTAGTAGGTAGGTAGTATGTCAATTTGAATTCAATATTCATAGTTGACAGGACAACGTCTGTCGGGTCAGCTAGTTATATAAGAATAATATTTCTATTCCAGGCAAAAACCTCTTCCCATTCCGAGAAGGCACGAGCATTGATCACCACGCTTGCTGAAGGCGGATTGTCAAGTCCGGACATATATTCATTATAAGCGTAGGTTTCGTCACGATGTATTCTCCCACCCACTTCAGTAATGTACATGCATGATAAACTTGAGAAGTTTCAAAAGAATTATTAGCCCGGGTTCGAGCCCATAACTTCTTACATTAAATTCGGGTACTTCTAGTAATAAATAGTAATAAATGACTAGAATAAAAAATTCTGAAGTTACTGATCTTATTGTAGCGTTCAACAGCATACATCGCAAAAATATCTAAGAAATAACATCAAGCTCACTTTACCAAACACTTCCACATTTCTCTTTATCAACCCAAATAGTTCGTAAACGACAAGATTCACATACGATATAAACTTATACGACAGTATCGACAGAAAGATTCAACTCCATTTTCGAACCGATTTTCCAATTTTGAGACCGTCCGGAGTGGACGGAGATGCAAAAAGATCTGTTGTCAGGTGCCAGTTCGAAGGGTAAGCGTTGCAGTTTGAATGAGACGAGGGTTCATGGACTCTGAGTTTTCTTTTTGTTTTTGCAGAAGGTGACCGGCCTTGTCCTGTCAGTAGAGCGGCTTGTTCATTTTTGTGTAGGTTTTGTTTCAATTATGGTGGATATAGGGAAGATAATATTTTTTGATTTTTCTGGTGGTTTAATGCTTATTGTGCTATTTAGCGTTGAAACAAATAAAAAACCATTAATTCGATCCAAATACTCTCTTGTGGAGTAATATTATGTTGTTAAAACCCGATTTGTAAGTCTAGTCTAGAACCTTGCTAATATCCAATTGGGGATACCTTAACTATATCTTTGTGCAAAGTTTTCACTGTTCTACTTTATTAAATAGTTTCTTAAGCCCCGTATTCATAGTAAACATTTGTTTAGCAACTGTTTATCAACTGATGTTGTCGCTCGCCGGGCGTCAACTCTGCAGTATGCCGTGATCAACACCGCAACACAAGTTTTGCCCGTAATATGATGACAGCAACTCGTCAACATGTTTATGCAACCATGTTGCAAAACAAAATGTTTACTATGAATACGGGGCTTTAGTTAGCTTCAAAGTCACTTACTCATGTTTGGTCTGGAAAAGGACTTTAACCTTTTTGGAGTGGGAAATCATTAAATGACTGCTCCCGTCCTGGGTGCGGTGGGAGGGCGTGTCAGACTCTTACTGACTAAAACCCACTCATGTTCCTTCGGTTACCCTTTATGTTCCGGGGTCACGGTAACTATTATAAACATTCCACAACCCCGGACTTTAACCTTGACTTAGCAAATCTTTGATTATGAGTATTAGAATAAATAAAATCGATTACAAATGTTAAATCAATAAGCAAAAAACAACGTTGTTGTGGCATTCATGTGAAAGAAAGTAAACACATATTATTTTTAATAGGAAAATTAATGCTTAAATTATTTTTTATCTACTCTATTGTCTACTAACGGCCTTTCTATCTTACTCAATTTATTATAGTATACAAACAAAAGTATGAATCATTTATAAGCGCTCTACAACTTCTCCATACCCTAAACTCATACAGAACGTTATTTGATTTTCAAATTTTATGGCTCGCATCTTTTTTTGCAAAGAAACGCAGCAGTCGGCGTTGAAATGTGACGAAAATCCTGGAATCGTAACCGAAGTTTTACGGTTTCAAATCTGCAGAAAAATCATCTATTTCTCATCTGTGCTTTATTCAGAAAACTCACTCAATTTGTTTGAGAACGATATTGGAACGTGAAAGTAGATAAGTGAGATTTTTTCATAGATTTGGCTATTTTGCGGGTCTTGAAGTGAAAAACATTGTTCTCTTACTCCTTTGCTGCCCCTTTTAGGTTTTAATTGCGGGATCCAAGACAGTGCAAAAAGTCTCGCTGATGGTGGCGAGTGCGTTGGATCATTCGGTTCCCTTCAAAATGGTTGAGCTAAATGGTGCTGATGCCACGCGTCATGCTCGTGAACAGGCGCTGTCAGTTGAGATGGGTCATTTCTTAACTGCCATGACTTAATTTTTTTTAATTTTTTTTTAAATTTTGTATTTGTTTAATTTGTTACATATTTACATTGTTTACACATGTAGAAGCAACAAAAAAAAAATGTAACCAAGATTTTGTAAAACACGATTTTTTTAAAAGAGTGTCCGTGGAGTTTCTTGCCTGTTCTTCTCCATAGAGATCTACGTTTTGGAACAGGCAATTAGCGTCACTTTTCTTTTTTGACTAACCGACCGACTCTTTGACAATTCATAAGTACCTGTAAATGGTCTAAGTGAAATAAATGCTTTGAATTTTGAATTGAATTTTGAGTTAATACGTTTCTCCGGGACTCGTAAAGCTTCGTTGTTCGGTGCTTTTCTGACGGTCTCCACTGGTGATTCTGGCTTTCAGAAGTTGCAGGTGTTGGAAATACAGTGGCAAGAGTCACAAAAAAATATCTAACGGTTACTTCAATATATATTTTTAAAATAAATTAGGCCTGTTTGTGTTGTGAGTTCGAAAGAAGGCAAGTACCAATATGTCATCACTGACATTTCGTGCCTCTAAAAGCGCATAAATCCGTTGGTGTTGGTTGTCGTTCATCACGAGTAGTCAAAAGCCAAAAAGACTAAATGAGTTATCAGTCTAACAAAGAGTTTCGTGTCATCCAGAAACTGGATTGTGGAGGTCAATGGTAAAATGTAAGGTCTATCAGTTGCTCCGACGCCTTAGAGTGAAAACCTCGTAAGTGTAAAAGAGACATCTTTCCAAAATGAAGAAATATATTCGTGCTGTAAAATTTTTGTATGGCGTTTTTATTAATTAATATGGAACTTGAATTCACTTTTATGTCCAGAACTGTTAAATATTAAAGAAAAAAAAACTCTTATTTAACTTTATGAGCCTTGCATGCCACTGAGTTTCAGTTAGGCGTCATATTATGAGGTTCTCAAATTGTCATAATTGCTTGGAGTATCAAATGAACAAATAAGTCAAAATAGGTTTTGCGTTACCAGGTTTTCTTCCAAAAAACGCAATAAATTGAATTCTGAATTGAATTTAAAAAAAAATTGACCAAAATTGCATTCCCGAGGTAAAATGCATTCACTCTAAGGCGACGCTATGTATAAGACACTAGCTGTCCATCACGATTTCTCATACGATTTTTGTTACTGCTCCGCTTTCGTACATTGTGGCGTGATTTTATATAACCTACTAGCTTTTGCCCGCGACTCCGTCCGTGTGGAATATTAGTTCCCGTTCCCGGGGGATTTCAATGAAAACTATCCTTTGTCCTTTCTCAGGTCCCAGGCTATATCTGTACCAAATTTCATTCAAATCGGTTCAGTGGTTTAGGCGTGAAGAAGAGACAGACAGACAGACAGAGTTACTTTCGCATTTATAATATTAGTAAGGATAATCTTCCTCAATAAATAGGCTATTAAATACAAATGAAAATTTTACTCTTACCAATTCTGACCAGTAGTACTTGAGATTAGCCCGTTCAACCAAACAAACACAAACTCTTTAGCTTTACAATATTAGTATAGATAGATTAATATTCAACTAGATTGGATCACACTGGAAATTGACCTTGACATAGTTAGGAAAAGGCTGGGAAGATAAATGACTCAGAGTTTTTGTGATATATTCAATACTAAGTTTATTTAGGACATCCCTGATAGACAGACGTGGGTCGCCGTTTGAAAACTTCTTGTAATTTCCAATCCGCCTTAAGCGACGTGTAGATCAATGCTCGTGTCTCTTCTGTGTGGAAGAAGGTATTTTCTAGTAATAGTGCGCTGCTTAAAGCATTTAAGTCAAGACTTATTTGGTATGTCTATGCCTACAGTATAGCTTGTAATTACCTTACTGATGCAAATAATTTGGAAATACTGTAATTTATTTATTATATTAATATTTTTTTAAGCTAATTTTGTACGGTCGGAATAAAATGGTTTTTCATTGTAACCTTAAAAAATCAAAATAGCTTTACGTTATATGGTAACAATAAAATACTTTTCCATCTACGTCTACAGTTTTCGGTCTACAGGAAATTTTGTATGGTCAGAACCATACAAAATTTCCTGTAGACCGAAACCCCTCTGAAAAATATTAATAGTAATGATATTCCTGTATCGACCAAAGTGAATGCAAATCAGGAGTCGGTACACCTTAAGACGTATAAACATGAGATTTACTCCTTTTTCCACTTACAACCACAATTTGCCTTCCACTTTCACTCGTTCCAAAATCCCTTTTCCACTTTCACTTTTACAATCCGATGGATGGGAGACCCGGCACCACCAAAAAGAGGAAACGGCTTCACATGCTTTCCAAGGCACTTAGCAGTCTCACACCACAAATGTCTAAACTTTGGGGCGGAAACAGTAGGCCAAACGACAAAAAAATAATTAGACCGTCAGATAAAAAATGATAAGTTGAAGTTTTACGTGACGTTACGCCTAGGTACAATTTTTACTAAACAGTGACATCACAAGCCCTCTCTTAGGAACTCTAATGCTCTTCATCTTTCTATTTTTTGAAGTGAAAACTTCTTTAGCGGCGTTGAGCACTTTTTCTGTAATGGGTATAAAATCTTAAACTCGCGTCAGGACACGTGACCTGATCGAAAAAGCGTAGGACGGATGGATAGTATTAATAATCAAGTTTTCACTTCTGCCGGCACTCCCGGAGTGCAACCCGTCTTTTTTTTTTTAATAAACTGTTCAAGCAAAAAATATCTGTCTAGTATTTTTGGACGTTCTAACTGACGGACTTAAACTAAACAGAATCCGATTTTTTATAGAGTCGTCATCCTTATAATTTATTATAATATGACAGTCAAACATACAAAATAAAAAAATCTTGTCAGTAAGACCGGTTAGGAACAAGGAAATTATAAATAAAAACTGGATTTGTAGCTTCTGGTAAAGAAAAACAACTGACAGAGGCGAAGCAGCGTTGTTCAACGAAGATCGTTCCTCTGTACACACGGATTCAAAATGGTTGACAACACCACACACATAATTGACATTACTGACAGTACTACATATAATAAAAGTGCAGATAATAGCAGTGTAGACAACAGTGAAATAATTGAAGATATTGATGACATTATCTATTCCATTACTGTGGCGATATTAATCGCCGCTTTCATATACGGAGTGATATCGTGGTCCGTCTTGAAGAAATTCAGAAATCTTAGAAACTACACGGTTTTGAACATATTCATAGCATATGTGTTACGGTATTTAGTGGCTTGTACAAAGAAGTTAGTTGAGTCCTTTTGTGAAGAGAGTGAAGATCGGTGTCTCCTAATCGCGGAGGGCTACCTATATTCTCTTATATACTGTACATTTCTTTTTCTGTATTGGTTACTTGTGCTATGCTACATATTTTACCGTGATATTGTGAACGTTTTCAATACAAAGATTCAAAAGAGGTACCTTATTAGTACTGCATTTGCCTGGTGTTCACCTTTGATATCAACTATCTTCGTGTATTTCGCTTGTTATAATTTGTTTGACCAAATTTGTGTAAATAAGTATTTCTTGATTGTCTTTACTATACCTATGTCAATAAGTTTATTCCTTTATATATCTGTTGTTTATTCACTGTTTCGCGTCAGTGAAGCTGGGGCGACTACGTCTGTTAATAAATGGCGTCGTTTTTACATAGCGACCTTGATATTTATTCTCAGTAATCTTCCATCGGTTCCCTTATTTCTATATTATATTGTTGCTAAACCATACGGTGAATTTGATGAAACTGTAACTATCACTGTGTTTAATAGTATTTTAAATATCTTGGGTATAGTAGCGTTGATCTTACTTTTTGTCCTCGGCAAGGGCAATCGGGAACTATGGCGAGAGTTTTTTAAAAAGAGAATGGTACAGACCTCATCAGATATAAAGTAACATGTTAATAAATTAAAAAAAAAAACTCATTGTTGACAACTTAGTGTTCATTGCTGTAATTGGTCTATAGCCGTTATAATCCATACTATTTTTATAAATGGAATCCATACTATTTTTATAAATGGGAAGTGAGTGTGTGTGTCTGTTTGTTCGTCTTTCACTGCAAAATGGAGTGACGGATTAAAAGGATGGAGAGTGACATGGGCTACTTTTTGCCTCTTTACAACGCCAGCGAAGTCACGGGCAAAAGCTAGTCTTACTTTTAAAATTCTCATATCACAATGTTAGTTACCTTACTCCTCCAAATCGGCTTTACCGATTATTACCAAATTTTATATGCATATTCAGTAGGTCTGAGAATCGGCTACTATCTATTTTCCTACCCCTAAGTGATAAGGGGATATTTTTAACGCGGGTGAAACCGCGGAAGGCATCTAGTTTTTTATAAAAAAAATAATTGCGAGTGGACAAACTCACTAGGCTACTAACATACTATACAACCGGTTTAAATCGTTACGTCAGAGTATTTACACATGCATATATTTACATAATATGTATAACAGTTATCTGGTTGCCACAGTCTCTGTGTAGCTTCAGATGACCGTGTGTGAGTTGTCCCAAAAAGTTACTTATTATTCGCCCCCTGTTTTTTGAGGATGGGAAATCATCAAATGACTTCTACCGCCCCTCAGTGTCGAACTTTTACTGACGAGACCCATCCTTGTTCCTTCGGTTGCCCTTTATGTTCCGGGGCCGCGGTAACTAGTAGAACTATTTCAAAACCTTGGACTTATTATACGCCTCGAACTTAAGTAATCAGATATGTATTTTATGTCTGTTTTACCAGGCTATTAATATATTAATAAATTACTGTTGTAATAAACATTACTGTATATGTACGGTACATATGTGAAAATGCTTATGTCGACGGAAGTTTTTCTATAGAAAAAATGTGTACTAGTCACATATTTTTAGCTTAACTAATAAAATAAATACAATTATTTTATTATTATATGTATAAGACTGTTTATTATTATTATAAGACTGAATATTTTTCGTATTATTGGTTAGGAATAAAATTTGTTCATAAATATTATTTTTACAACTTATTTGATTATTTTTCTCCACTGTAAGTTAAGTTTAACTTCAACGGTAAGGAAAATAATGTTTTTAATACGATAATTTAGTATAATTTGTATGTTATTAGTTAGTATACGATTTTGTAAATAAATGTAGAGCTTTTTATATGGCAATATTGTAAAAAGATCACATTTCTAAAAAGCACGATTTTTTGTTATACTTTAAAATCAAACCATGACGGAAACTCTTCTTACGACAATTTTAACAATACTTTTTTTCTCCTAGTCCTAGTATATTATTCTAAGTTTATAGAAAACTAGCTGTCCCCCGCAGTTTCCCTCGCGTTATATTAGGTTTTGGTTACTGCTCACTCCGCTTATAATTATTTTATAAGCAATTAATTCGTTATTCCGATCTGCTTATTTATCAGCCAAATTACTAAAAAGTTTCAACGAAGCACATTAATTAGTTTTTGCGTAATAAATTAACAAACATCCTCACAAACTTTGACATCTAAACATTTTTTATAATATTAGTAGGATACTAATCAATCATTTTTTACCAATTTAATAAACCCATGAAAGAGTCTTCTTATTTTCAAGCTTTCATTCAAAACTGGCTGTCTTATCAGACACTAGCTATTTGCCCGCGACGTCGTCCACGTGGATTAATAGCTCCCGTGCCCGGGAAAATTTTGAGATGAAAACTATCCTATGTCCTTTCTCGGGTCCCAGACTATATTTGTACTAAATTTCATTCAAATCGGTTCAGTGCTTAAGGCGTGAAGAAGAGACAGATAGACAGAGTTACTTTCGCATTTATAATACTAGCTTTTGCCCGCGACTTCGCCCACGTGGATTAATAGCTCCCGTTCCCAGGAAATTTTCGGGATGAAAACTATCCTATGTCCTTTCTTGGGTCCCAAACTATATCTGTACCAAATTTCATTTAAATCGGTTCAGTGGTTAAGACGTGAAGAAGAGACAGACAGACGGAGTTACTTTCGCATTTATAATATTAGTACGGATGATTGACAAACTTTTCAATTTGCTGTCAGTTGTGTTTTGCTATTCCATGTCAGTTGCGTTTTATTATACCACATTTTATAGCACGTCCCACGGAAACAGGATAAAACAAAACAAAATATATTAATAGTATCCTATGTCCGTCTCTTGCTTCTAAGCTGCCTCACGAATGATTTTCGGCCAAATCGGTTCTGCCGTTCATGAGTTATAAATAGTGTAATTATGACTTTCTTTTATATAACTAGAAGACTAGACTAGATATGTATTATGTATGTATAATATGTAATTTCAATAAATATTAATTACACATTTATCAAAAACTGTAAGGCTTCTTTTAATTACATTAAATGTATGTATACCAGGACTAAATGATATAATGCGACTAACATTTTAACTTGAAAATTAAAACAAATGAAATTAGAACAGTGCCCTGCTAAACAGACAGTCAATTCCAAGTCAAAATAAAAATGAAAACAATGAAAACGCTAAACCCTTCATTCACGAAACTTCTTTCATATGTGAAAAGAGAATCACAAGTCGCGCATTACGAAATTATACAAATTAAACTGCCGCTGAAATTGAGCTGTAAATCCTACCCACAATTCTAATTTGGCGTCATATTTCGACATTAGCCTTACAATAAAAACCGAAAAGTTGTTTGTTTTAAAACGCCGTTAATATGTACCTAGGGTATTATGTAAATTCGCACCCGTGATTTGAATATGGAATTGTTTTATTTTTTCTCTTTTTAGGGTTCTTAATGGGAGTCGAAGAAACCCTATCGCTAGTCAGTTTGGTTACACCCGACTGGCAAGAAAGGCAAGAATAGCTAAGCATGTTAAGTAACCCATATCCCTTTATCAAGCGATGGCATGGTTTTTCAACCACAAATTATTTGAGTGTAGTACAACCATGGCACCTTTCGACGGCCAACAAACTGGATTGTCCTATAATCTGGTACTTAAGTCAGCTGCATGCGCCTGTAAATATTAGAAATGTCTACTAACATAGTTCGTAAGTTTTTATGTTACTAACATCTTCGTATTGTATTATTTATTTATTTATTCGCTAACATAGTTTTAAGGTGTCACATACTAACTATTTTTATATAGTTATGGAATTTGTTTCTGAAATAAAGAGATTATAATTATTATTATTATAATGTGAAGTGTCATAATACTGAGACGCGAAATTGACTCTTATGATCACCGCCAATTTTGTTGTCCTTCAAACACGCGTGATTCCAGACACAATAGAAAGACAATAGCAGCCCGACAGCTAGTTGTCGCTTGGTCGTTAAAGGTTAATTGAGAAAGTTTTCTAAAGGTCTTAGAGAAAATTCCTAGGGAAAAACTTATATTTAAACACTAACCGGTCACCTACTACAGTATTAATATTATTCTTCATTGCACAAGAAAAACAATACACATAAAAAACAGCAAAAATAAATGAGTTATGTACAATGGCCACTTACTAGTATTTATGTACTTTGCCCAGCAGTGGGACAGCACAGGCTAGAGAAAAAAAAAAGTACAATATGGCGAGACAGTAATATGAACCCCCTTCAACGCAAACCGACTCACGCTTAGCCAGTGTTCCTTTTTTATTTCCGTCATAATCTGTCGCGTACAAATGGCGATTTTTTATTTAATAAAAACTTTTTTCAAAAAAATAATAACCGCCTTCAAAAACTAAAAACCCAAAAATAACTAAAATTTCGGAAGTCGGTGGCAACACAAATTGACTGGCAGAACAGAAGCCACCGACTTCCGAAATTTTAGTTATTTTTGGGTTTTTAGTTTTTGAAGGCGGTTATTATTTTTTTGAAAAAAGTTTTTATTTATTACTTTTTAGTGTCGACTCCCAATGTAGATAATTATAGAAACTTGAAGAAAAAACACACATCGTCTATGAATATTTCGTCATTTTTTTTTATTCTTGGTGAATTTTTCGAAAACCACTTAACCGATCGCCACAAAATTTATATGGGACCACCCCTGAATCATGACTTATCAAACAAAAAAAGAACTATCAAAATCCGTTTAAAATTGACGGAGATATCGCGTAACAAACATACAAAAAAAAATAAGAACATACAGACGAATTGAGAACCTCCTCCTTTTTTGAAGTCGGTTAAAAATAGAATAAATATGTCGTGTAGGTTTTTTTTGGCGCTATTTCTAACGTTTTGTAACGTGTGATATTTAAATAAAATATTGATTTATTTGTAAGATACATGATAACGTGGTATCTATTATGAGTGGGAAATTCGTAAATGTCTTTTACTGCCCTGTGCGGGGCGAGAGGGAGTGTCAGATTTTTACTGACTAAAACTCACCCTTGTTCCTTCGGTTGCCCTTTATGTTCCGGGGCCGCGGTAACTATCAGAACTGTTCCGCAAACCCGGATGATAACGTGGTTAAATAATTTTCAGTCGTGCGACTATTCCGACAACCACGTGGGCGAAGTTGCGGGAAAAAGCTAGTGTAATATATAAATATTGTGCGAATGTATTACTACAGCCAGCTGTCGCTTGGTCGTCGAAATGTTAAGTTTATAAGTCTATAATTATGATCAGTGATCAAAAAAGCCTGAGGTAATTTACCTGGACTTCAAAGAACAGAGACAAGGAGCGAAGAGTTCATTACTACTACATTTTTTCAGGAAATCCGGATCCGTTTTCGGTATATCACTTATTACTAGTAACCAGACTTAATTTACCTAAAGTTATAAACAAACACAACCATATAATGTGTGGCCTACAAACATATAAACATTTGTTCAAACCCGGAACACGAAACTTGCCAATCACAAAACGTTAACTTACTTCCCAAAATTGTTCAAAAAGTAAAACAAAAGTCGGCTTCCATTTCTAAATCAATATCATAATGAAGCCCAATAAAATCGAAACAGTAATTTGATATACAAAAACTATTAGCCAATATAACTTCGTTGGAAATCTGTTTGCGGAGCTGAAAGCCTACTTGTCACTACAAAGTTGAAAAACAGAAGGTAATCCGCAACAATTAAATGTGGTATCCGCAGCATTGGCAAGATAAAAATAATGTTTTGTCTTTTGATATTAGTCACGTCTAAGAATTTCTTTTTAGATCAAAATTTTTATATAAATATGTATTTGTAATAAGCAAACAAACGAAAAAAAGTTGACTGTCCTTGTTTAGGTTGTAGCAGCGATGTAGGTAGTGATGAAATAAAACACGAGTAGTAGTAGTGTAGAAATAGGAGCGTGTATGTTATGTACATACAATGAGCTTAAGTAGAAAATCTCGGGGGCTGAAATAGTGGCAGTGGTACAATGAAGCGTCGCGCGATCGTCCAATAAGAATGCGCCTAACAGACTCTGCAAGTACCTAAAAGAAACGAGACAGATACGCGCGCGAGCGAGATAGCACTAACGTAAATATAACGCGTTTGCAGTGCGCGCGGTCGTCATCACAGAGTACATTTATACTATATTGAAGTCGTAATTTCTATGCGATGCGTGGCTTGAGGATGATTTGTAGCGATGCGTACCTCACAAGGTAAGTGTTTTAGCTAATCTTTAAAAAAGCTGGTTCGTGACTTTCAAGGATAGCAACTGTTTGATGATGTACATAAAACACAACACCCGTCTGGTTAGAGGACACACCCGTCAATGGAGAGTGAAATGAAAGCTCTTCACCTCTCAACTCTGTTGTTCATACCTCTAAACAAGTAGAACTTTTTTGCTTATCCTGTATAGTGCCTCTAAATGTACTCTGACCGTTCCACAAAGCAGTCTTGAAGTGTAGACCTTCATTCAAACTTTGGTAATTTTACTCGCGATGATTTGAACGGAGTCAGACAAGATGGTTGTGTTTTATATTTAGATACTTTTTTTGAGAGAGATAACACAATGAATATTCTATTGTTATGAACATGAATGTTTTCTTAAAATCATGGGTTTTTAAATTACCAGTATACCTAATTAAAGCTTCGGCAGAGAGATTACGCCGACTCGCTTCGCGGCATATTTTTTTGTCTAATGCGCCGGCCACACACTCGACGAGTGGCATAGGAAGTAACGAGGAAAGGAGGCAGAGACGTAGTGTGGCCGCAATACTTGCCATACGACTCGTCATTGCAAACATCGCGGCAGCGCGAGGAGCATGGCGATGAGCAGCGCGAGGGGCATAGTGTGGCAGGCCTATAAGAACTTCAACCTTGTAAAATGTTTCTTATTGTATTGTTTTTGGTCCATAATGATTTTACATAAATTACTGTTGATTAATGTTAATTTTCAACCGACTTCAAAAAAGGAGGAGGTTCTCAATTCCACTGTATGTTTTTTTTTTTTTTTTTTATGTTTGTTACTCGATTTCTCAAAGACGCCTGGACGGATTTCAAAAATTCTTTTTTTATTTGAAAGGGTATGCTTGTCATTTGGTCTTATTGTCACCAGGTCAGGACCTGATGGTAGAAACCCTGAGAAATTGAGGGCATCTCCAGAAAATTGTAGGCGAGCATCGGGTATAAACTTAATATTAATGTGTATGTCTGATAAGACTACAATACTATGGAGGTTTAGGGCTGATCTGATGATGGAGACGACAGAGAATCAAGGGAACTCCTTAACGGTACATCTAAGGTACCTCGTGTTTGGGCTCATTTTATTCGTGATGACAAGATCTTTACACCGAGATGGGTTATGACTGCCACTGCAAGCTTCGTGATGCAGGCGCAGTACAGTTAAGGGAACTCCTTAATGGTTGATAGCATCTACATAGTGTTTGGGCTTATTTTATTCGTATTGATAAGCCCTTTACACCGAGATTGATTATAATGCAGATTCGATAGTGAAGACAAAATACAGTTTAAGGATATCCTAAATGGTTACCTCGTGTTCCAGCTTCATTGAAGTTAGTTTTACACTGAAATTGGTTATGATTTGTCGTTTTGAATCGACAATTTATTATAGGTACAATGAGTATTATAATAAAAATGCATTTATATTATAGAAGTTTTATTGTAAGTATATTTTCTGCGTTTGATGCTTTTTTTACGCTTGGATGAAACTTAGTATGGACATTGGCAGCCTGGATACTTTAGTCAGACATTGGGACTCGACACCAAAAAGTAAAAAATAAAAATCTTTTTACAAAAAAATAATAACCGCCTTCAAAAACTAAAAACATAAAAATAACTAAAATTTCGGAAGTCGGTGGCAACACAAATTGACTACAGAGTTACGGAATTTAGGGTTCCCACAATTATAATCGTCCCTTTGTACTTATTGGACTTGTCCTGTCTGATCTGAATCTAACTCAACATATATTATGATGAAAGTAATGTCTAAATTACCAATAATTGTCATTGAAGTTCTGTTTATTTCAACAAGGCTCTTTTAAAAAAAATTAAAACACACCTTCGTCTTTTTGAGAATCCGTCCTTTTGAGAATTATGTCATTGTTCATTTGAGAATCTGACCTTGCGAATACACCGAAATAAGGTATTTAAGGTCAGGGATTGTACGAAAAATTAATTACGTAATAGAATATCAATGAAAAATAAAAAAAAAAACCTTTCAAAACATAAATACACTCTGTCGGGTATTTTAAACTAATAAAACATAACAATAGGCGATACGACGAAAAAAAAGTAATTAGTCCGTCAGTTAGATTATTAAAAAATTTTGGACACGTGTTTTTTCTTTTTTCTCGTAAACGAAAAATGACACCGATACAGTGCGTTGAAGTTGCGCGTGATGTCACGATTAGATACAATTTTTCAGGGCGGTGATGTCAAACGCCCCCACTCCGGAACTTTGTTGCTCTTTCTCTTTGTATTTTTTCAATAATTTGATCAAGCAAAAAATACGTGTCCCGTATTTTTGGCCGATCTACAAGACTGACTAAACAGAATGTCATTTTTTTATGCTGTCGTTATCCCTATACAGTGTGAGTCGCCCTTAATTCTAAAAACTCAAGTCAAGAATTATGGACTTAAACGGAACTGGAAAAAAAATATGATCAAGATTTAACTGTTACCTTCGAACTTTAGGATTACTCCTGCTGAATTTGTTTCAGGATTTTATTTTCATTCGGACACAATTTAATTGTTCTAAGAAAGTGTTTATATTAATTGTTATTATGTACTCCCTCGCGGTTTCACCAGCGTTATGGTAGGTTTTTGGAGACTGACTACAGACAAACAGACAGAGTTACTTTCGCATTTATAATATTAGTACGGATGCGAAAGTAACTCTGTCTGTCTGTCTTTCTTCACGACTAAACCACTGAACCGATTTGAATGAAATTTGGTACAGATATAGTCTAGGACCCGAGAAAGGACATAGGATAGTTTTCATCTCGAAAATCCTTCAGCAACGGGAACTAATATTCCACGCGGACGAAGTCGCGGGCAAAAGCTAGTCTATACTAATATTATAAAGAGGAAAACTTTGTTTGTTTGAATGTAAGAATAGGCTCAAAAACTACTGGACCGATTTTAAAAATTCTTTCACCATCCGAAAGCTACATTATCCCTGAGTAACATAGGCTATATAATATCACGCCATGTCCCACGGGAGCGAGGCAGTAACCAAAAACCTAACGAAACGCGGGTGAAACCGCGAGGAACAGCTAGTATTAGATAAACAGTCCCAGTTGACTAAAAACAACTAAGAAAATAAATATTTTATTTAAGACTAGACAAAACACGTTTCACTGGTTTTCTTTTAACTTACAAATAATATTATTTTCGTCTCGTTCAACTATTTTTTCTATTGATTCTGTAACATTTGATTGGACTTGCTTTGTTCAAATTGGAAATTGATTACATAAAGTAAACATTTTATCTGAGGCGTGCTCAATTTGAAATAATATAGTCTTATTGAAATGGAAAAAAGGCAAAAAGTAGGTACTTGTTCTAGCTAATAATATTTTCTTTGTTGTTTATTAGTACCAAAGTGTATCCACAATAATAATGTATATATTGTTAGGGAGGTGCTAAAGGAGACATTTTTTTTTGTTTGGGGAATAGGACCGCTACAAATTGTAGCATTTATTAATGAAATGCATGTTCGTTTATTCCTTATAATCTCTAGATTACTGAGCAATATTAGCAAAACTCTACGAAATCGGAATACTGTGAAATACGACGGTCAAAACATGACTCCCATAATGACCTAAAATCTCACAAGTGCGATTGTTTAGTGAGTGAATAGGTCTTCTAGTACCTATATTATGTTAGAATAGTGCACTGTTTAATAATAATAGAGTGTAAATTGAAACCAGGTTTACTTTTTAACCAATTATTAAAAAAAACAAGAATGAATAATAAGTGTAGATAAAAAAACAAACCTCCACAACCAAGATACTAGGCGACACGATACTCTTTAGATAGATTGGTCAGACTTTCTGACTTGTTACCACCGGAAACCACTGTCAAAGTTTTATAAATGACAACCGAGACAATCGGCATTCCGAGGCACAGGATGTCAGTGATGTCCAAAATAAACTTTAGAATGTACTCATATGAATTGAAAAATTTGATTAAACAATAAGTCTCCTATTCTCATAAAATATTTAACGACATCGGTGATATAATAATACCAGCCTATTAGTGTCCCACAGGGCAAAGGCCTCTTCTCATACAGAGAAGGCACGAGCATTGATCACCACGCTTGCTCAATGGAATGGCGATTTCGGACTTGTATTTACGACAAGTTCAGGTTTCCTCACGATGTTTTCTTTCACCGATGTCTGTGATGTCTAAGATAAACTTTAGACAGTACATATGAATTGCAAAAGTTACATTGGTACTTGCCAGGATACAAACCCACAACCTCTTGCATGAGAGGCAGGCGCCTTAACCACTAGGCCATCAAGACATTATCCTCACGATATGTAACTAAAACACACTTACTAGTAAATATGTTTTAGTTAGAAAAGAATCTCCTAAACGTTTCCACTCATAAAACTTTAATATATTTGAAGAAACATTAACAGAATGAAGTTTGTAATAATGAAGACATTAATACAAGTGGATTGGAGTGCCGATACAGATAACTATTTCCAAAACTACAAGTTTTAATCTCACAAATTCGTTGGTTTCTGTTTGTTGTGTGTGTGGTGCAAGGTAAAGAAGTAGCGTTTTTTTTGGCACAGCCCGCCACTGTATTTTCAACCATTGCAACTCCCAAAAGCCAGAATCAACAATGGACTCTACCAGATAAAGTCGAGTTCCGGATAAACGATTTAACTGTTTTGGGTCCCCTAAGGCCATTTGTCAACCACCGCTCTCACCGTCATATTATGTGCTCATATTATAGTGCTCATTTAGAAATTAAACTAGCTGTTCCACGCGGTTTCACCCGCGAAAGGCCATGTTTTTGGGTTGATATTTAGGTCCTAATGGACAAAACGTCATGTTTCATAGCCTATGATACTTGCTGATAACGTAGCTTTATATTGGTGAAAGAATTTTTTAAATCGGTTCAGCAGTTACGGAAAATATTCAATGCAAACAAATAAACAATATTTTGTTTCCTCTTTACAATATTAGTTTAGATGCATATGAAAGATAGCTAGACAACTTCTAAACTTGAATTTAAATAGACGTGTGTGACTTGTCCCAATATATATTTGATTTGCAACTTCATCCCCGACCTGCTAATGCAATCCCATCCTCATTCTCCGAACAGCATAAACGTGAACTCCATATTCCCGCTTCCTCCCCACACTTGTTCAACAACCCAAGGTGGAGATCGGGTGGGGGCGCGGTCCCCACATAACAATCGTAGCTATTTGACATTAACGAGCGAAGTTCTACCATTAAATGAGATTACTCTGCCAGTTAAAATACTTACAGGGCAAGTAAAGGATTTTAGAGGCTTGAAAAATGTGCGGGCATAAATTCTGGCGTGCAATTCTGACGGGATTATTGGAGTTTGTCTTTGTTTTCGTGTCTAGGAGTAAAATGGGTTGATTTTTGATAGAAAATCTACAATGATATTATAAGTAAAAAAAGGTGTAGATAGGTTACCCAAACGAAATTCTATCTTCAAAAACGGCACACTAATTCACACATACAATACACGTCAAAGTCGGATGACATGATTGAAGTAGTGCGAGTGAAAAAGAGATAAACGTCAAATGTCAACGCGATACACAGTATCATGTTTGCCAATTGGCAAACTTTTAATGTGCCACTTTTTGTCTGCATATAACCTATCTACACTTTGTTACTTATAACATCATTGAATATCTAGGTATCTTGCTATCTTGTTGTTGTGGCTATCTTATTTCATATATATGTTTGAAAATATAATTTGTCTGGCAACGTAAATTAAGCCTCTAACTTTTCAACGTTGTTTTTGAATAATTTGTAGTGGTATTATATTATTTTGTAGCTTATGTTTTATTTTGTGGTTTCACTTTAATTCGTTTGGCAGAAACAGGTTACATACGTTTGGGATGCAAAGACTCATCAGTTTTTCCAAAACCATAAAATTTTCCCATTTTTCACACCTAACGCCTTTCACGCCTTATTAAAAATCTTACAAAAAATATTACCTACATAATAAGGTTTATGTACTATCGACAAAATTGAATCATGATCCATTTCGACGACAAATCGTTTGAAGCTGTCAAAATAACAAGACAAGACGTGTGACATTTTTAATACATGTTTACGCGATTGTCGACGTAATTGTATTTAGATGTCTGTAGGAAAATAAGCTTATTGTGGGTCATGATTCTATTTTGTCGATTGTACATAGAGTCACAGAGTTTAGTTACAGTGACTCGATGTGTATATTATGAACATTTTTTATATCTGCAGTAAAGAAACTCATTTGACATGTTTAATGGAGATAGTAAATTGGCTCATTTCGGCAGAATAAAACTCAATGTCAAGTAAAAAACGATGACGTCAGAACTGTATTTTGACGTAATTAGTTTTATTTCCATTACCTTTTACATTCAGTTTACACCATTATTAAACTTATTGTCGCACAGTTTAAGTCTTTTTAGTAAAGCTCGTCTAAAATTGATATTGTCTGAGATAGCCCAGTGGTAAATGTGTCTATCATGTACGAGGACTTTTTCATATTAGACTTTTCATGTTTATTTCACTGACAATATTTTTTTTTTTGGTGAGTGGGAAATCATCAAAAGACTGCTCCCGTCCTGGGTGCGGCGGGAGGGCGTGTCAGACTTTTACTGACTAAAACCCACTCATGTTCCTTCGATTGCCCTTTATGTTCCAGGGTCACGGTAACTATTATAAACATTCCGCAACCCCGGCAGGCGTGGCCCTGTTGGGCCCCTTCCTGTGCTGACTTCTTCTCTTTCGTATGGCGCGCCGTCGACGCGGTCCTGGTCCCAGCCGGGCGGCGAGCTACCCATCGCTCGCCGTCCGCAGAACCGCGCCTACGATGGCCGGTAGTCGTCTTGCGACTCTCGACGTCTTCGCCTGGGTCTTAGTCCGGGGCGAGAGGCTCGTCATTGCCTATCGCGCGCCGCCGCTTCCTTCACTAGCATAACTGCTTCGCAGATGGAGGCGACGGCATCCCATTCCGTCTCGCCCCGAAGCATGGCCTGAACCATGGTGACCGGCATGGTCACCGCCGCCGATTCACTGACAATACTCACCTTGTATGAATAAGAAGACACAAGCCGTGTCTATGCCTTTGTCTTGCATTGGAACAATATTAGGCAGATAATGGTGCTGATTCTCTTGTTTTCAAACTCTACTAAATTTAGGTTAAGTGCATCTTTTTCATTGAGAAAGGGAAAGAAGATTTTTTTTGGGTGAATAGTTTAGTCCTGTCAAATTAGCCAGCGCCTGAAGTAAATCAACGTATTTTAATTGGCCATAAACTCAAAACTTCTGTCCTTTTCTCAAGAAATAAAAGGAAAAAGACGCACTGAACTTATTATATTTAGTTTAGTGTGTGAACAAGAGAATTGGCACCATTGGTGACGATTCTCTTATTCACAAACTTAACTAAATTTAAGTTAAATGCATCTTTCTCTTTCCATTTCTTAAAGAAAAGAACAGAAAATAAAATATTAGTTAAGTCCTGTCAAATTTAAACACTCCATAGATAATTTAGACGCGAATTAAAAACATGGCGACTAAAAATACGTCGATTTACTTCAGGCGCTGTCTTATTTGACAGGATTAAACTAAAATGTATCTTCTGTCCTTTTCATTAAGAAATGGAAAGAGAAATATGCATTTAAGAATCAGCACCAATATCAATATACGTTTTTAAAATCCAGATTTCCAGGACTGCTGTCGTGGAAAACTGGATTTTGAAACACCAACAACCTCTTTTCTCGTAAATGCCCCAGAAACCTATATCCTAACTCAACTAAGATCACAACTATTACACTAATAAATCGCATAGCAAAAACAAAAGACTATCCTAATTATTTAAATCCTCTCATTACAGGCTTACAAATGTCATTGGACCGACAATTACCAAGATGGCGGCCGCACACTCCTAAATGCGTGTCACAAAGGCATTATGAACAATTATTTGGATCTTACGCATTAATCTTAGGATTTGTCTAATACTACAAAAGATTAGGGTCCTATTTAGTTGTTTGAAGGATCAATGGGATTTAGGATAATTGTTTATTGTATGAAGGTTCTAGGATAATCTTAGTTTAGGTTGTTTGTGTGCCGTTTCTGTACTAGATGATAATGCGTAAGTAGAATCGTTAGATTTTCTGTTCTTTTCCTTATTTTTGTGTAGATTTTTAAACAACATAATATTTACGATACATACACCGCAGGATAAAAAATTACCAATCCAATCACACTATTATAAGCACTGCATTATAAAAACAACAAAATTATAAAGCTCTAAAAAAAGCTTTGGCAAGGTGATGTACATTAATTGCCATATTATCTGGACTACAAAAGTTAAATAAAGTTTTAAATGTTCGGCAACCTCGACGTATCTCGAAAAAGTTGTTAAAATAATAAAAGCATTTCTGAGTATAGTTGGAAAAGAAGTGAACGCTATTTTATTTAATATAGACACCTGCCCCCTTACTATGACGTTTAAAGTAAGAAAGTTTTATTCCTGTTCCAGAGTGTGCAAGTGACAGCGTTAGACACGTTGTCTAGCGCCGTCTCTTTCCCACTGAAAGTAATATCGAAGTAATACTGCTATAAGGGCTTGTGGTAGGCCACCTGGACATCAGTTGGACAAGCGCATTGAAGGTTCTGCATAAATATGTAGGTATACACTGTGACAGACTTTTGATGATCCTAATCTTTTTTTAAGAAATTGATTAAACGAAAAATATGTATTGTGTCCAGTATTTTTGGACGATTTAACGGACGGACTAACAGAATGCCAATTTTTAATGTAGTCGTAATTCCAATTATCTGCCATTCAAAAACAGAAGGTCCATTAATAATGATTTTACTCTATCCCCTTTTATATTCTACGTCAAACAGAGAGAGAAGATATCCTCTCTTTCCCTATTTTCGGAGCTGCACAATATGATTGTTTTGAATTCATTAATTTGAGTGTTGGGGCAACTTAATTGAGTGTAAATTGGTGTTCAGTTGAAACTCCTTGTTTTATTCGTGTAAATATTTCGTCGGGGCGTTCCGTTCGTGTAATAATTTTTGTAGGTAAATTTCTGTTGATTGTGTGGTATTTTAAGGATAGAGGGCAAAGTTTATTTCTGGCTGCTTGAATTTTTGTATAAATAATGTAAAGCTTGCCAGTTGCTTTTTTAAATTGACTCTAAAAATAACTGCTATTTTCGTCTGTTGTTGTTTCACCAATATTTCCGTTAATTATTAGACTGATTTTGTTTCTAATTTATTTACTCTCAAAGAAGTTCCCTGTAATTTTGTAAATATTCATGAATAAACTTTAGAGAGAAACATATTATTTATTTTGTCGTAAACTCCGGAACTTTAATGGTCTTTATTTTTGTATTTCTTGATTCATTAAATTAAGCAAAAAATAATGTGTCCAGTACTTTTTGATCATTTCGGACACATTGACTCTAAGATACCTAGCCGTGATCAACTGGCCATGGACTCTGTAAATACCCCATAGAACTCCTCATCACTACAGTGAAAGTAGTATTTTGGGGTTGTGGAATGTTTATAATAGTTACCGTGACCCTGGAACATAAAGGGCAATCGAAGGAACATGAGTGGGTTTTAGTCAGTAAAAGTCTGAAACGCCCTCCCGCCGCACCGCATAAATTTTTACAGAAGACTATCTTTCTCCCGCGGCTTCGCAAGCGTGATGTAAACTACCATCCACATGACAATAAACAGATTTGCCAATTATTTGGGTAACTATTTTTTAACCGATTTTCATGATAAGTTAAGAACTAAAATCTACATGCGAATATTATAATAATAATAATTTATTTGGTTCACAACTATAAATTACAGTGTCTTAATAGCTAGAGCAAGGACAGTTATTTAACATTACGTGCATAGCCAGCTGTCTCCCAAACTCGGCAAAAGCCTGTTTCTTGGGAGGCAGTATATTAGCATGTATACATTTATTGGTTCATAGCTCGTGTAAGACGGCGTGAGCTTTTAATAATTATCTATAATTCATAAAATGTAAAAATAACGTATAATATGGCATAACATCCTAAATTAGGTCTCTACAGCAGAAGTTATAAAATTTACACTTACAGGAGATTCAAAAATTTCTTAAAAAAAAACCGGCCAAGAGCGTGTCGGGCCACGCTCAATGTAGGGTTCCGTAGTTTCCCGTCCGTCACAATAAGTGTACCTACTTATAAGTTTAAAAAAGGCTATTTGTTACGTTGACATACTAATTACGCAGAAATTATTTTGTACAACCTTTTTGTCTTTTTTGTACAAAAACTGTTCTTTCTATCAAGTTCAAAATAATTTTCCTAGAAAGAAAGTCCTTATAAAGTTCTACTTTCCAGATTTTTTTCATATTTTTTAAACCTACGGGTCAAAAGTTAGAGGGGGGGGGGGGACGCTTTGATTTTTCCTTTTAAAGCGATTATTTCCGAAATTATTGACATTATCAAAAAATGATTTAAACCCCTATTCATTTTTAAATACCTATCCAACAATATATCACACGTCAGGCTTGAAATTAAAAAAAAAAACCACTTCCCTATTTACATATACCTACCCTAATAAAACGTTTTTTTCCAATTTTTATTTTACCACTTTGTTGGCGTGATTGATATACATATTGGTACCAAATTTCAGCTTTCTAGTGCTAACGGTCACAGAGATTAAGCGAGGACAGACGGACAGACAGACAGACATGGCGAAACTATAAGGGTTCCTAGTTGACTACGGAACCCTAAAAATGATTGAAGTTGGTTCATTCTAACGAAAACTACTCCCAATTTCGTTGTTCACAGGGTCGCGTCAAACAGATATTATAGACTATTGAAGCAAATATTGGGCTCGAAATTCGAAGCTCTCAGATTTCAGCAAATAAAAATGATTGATTTTCTCTTTCACAAACAAAGAGACGATTTAAAAAAATATCGGTTCGGACACAAATATTTAGTTTTCGTATTGATTTGATGGTTTATCGAGATATGTGGTGATGTTTCAGGTAGATTCATTGTAGGTTGCGTACCTGCAAGCACTGACTTTTTTGGCAGGAGTAGGGAAATTCTCATGGACGCCCAGACAGCCAAGGAGACCACCTAGGCAGTGCTGGACTCTTACCGACTAAAACTTACACACGAAATTTAAATCTAAATACCTCAAGATTCCAAGCTAAACAGAGCTTGTCTTATTGTAACCAGACAAATGATATACATATATACACACTAGCTTTTGCCCGCGACTTCGTCCGCGTGGCTTAAGATTTTCCCGTTTTTCTGTTGAAATTATTTTTTGCTATAAACCTCACGGAGCCCGAGACCTTTCCAACGAATGCAAAACCGTGGAAATCGGTTCGTCTGTTCTGGAGTTATATCGTCAGGAAGGTAAACCCGACAATTTTTTATATAGTAGATTGTAAATACATGACACAGAACAAATAATCATGCTTATCACACAAAGATTGTCCTGGGTGGCAATCGCTTCCACGATCACTAACCATTAAACCAGCGGACCTAGGCTGTCCGTCACTCTGATACTCTGACACTTCTGCCAAGGGGGCCTACCCCTGCCTAAAGCCTTCGCAAGGAAAACTTACAAGCACTGACTGACTGGTTAGCCAAGTAGACCCCTTCAGGCAACATTATCATTTTGACAGATCTGTTTGGTCTAGTGGTTAGTGACCCTGTCTGCTAAGCTAGAGCTCGTGGGTAGCCAGCTGTCCCGTTGCTGTCACGTTCATTCGTGCTCTTTCCAACAAATTCCGCAACCCTGACCGAATTGAGCGCTTTAGTGTCGCTATTGTTCGTTAAAAATGCAACCTTGAGAAGGCAACTATACCTTTCTCTCTCCTATTAATGGCTTAATTACACTATCCAAAATAAAGGCTGTTACTGAAATATTCCTTACTTAAAAACCTCAATTACACTTGAGGACTTTTAACCTGTAACTACGAGAATAACGATTTGGAAAAATTGATTGTGGTTGGGAACACCGAAGGCAAAAGATCTCGCGGTCGTTCACCAACAAGATGGGCCGATCAATTAAAAGACTCGGCGTCAGACAAATTTTACACCGTCGCAAGAGAAGCGCTGGACAGAAACCGGTGGAGGCAGATCATCCGCTCCAGGTGCAACCCTAGTGCTGACCACGATCCTCAGACATGAGGGACCGACCCGAGAGAGAGACGAGAATAACGAGCAAAATCATAAAAAAGTTTTATTTAAATCCACCACAATTTTTCCAATAAATTCCCTTAAAAAGGGAATTTATTTATTAATTTATTCCAGTCAATTTAAAATAATCCAAACTTTAATAAAACCGGCAAGTTCACGGCTCAATTAAATTCTATTATAAAAGAATTGAAATGAAGTTACAAACGCCTTATTATCTTTTAAGTAAATATAATGTAATTAGGTTAATAGGCCGTCGAATTAAGGTGAACGCAGACTTGGCCGCACCGCACGCGCCGCAGTCTTCGCATTCCAATTCTTTATATGAAGTTCTATGCCACCTCGCACACCTACCCGCGTCGCAGTTGCCGCAGACCCTGAAACGACAACAAAGAAAATGCGATGACTGCGGGGACTGCGGCGCGTGCGGTGCGACCAAGTCTGCGTTCACCTTAAGGGGTGGCTTTCATGAATGTTATAAAGGATTCTGAAACGGTTTTTAAGACGTTGCTATAGGCGGTTAAAAGCTCAAGGATTGTGCCTTTTGAAGTTCTAGGGAAAATATTGAAATTGCCAAAATGAAACGTTGAATGTTTTTGAGTAGGTACTGCGTTATTTTAATAAATTGTGTTAGTAACTGTACATTCGAGTAGGTAGTGTTTCACGGCAAATGTGTGTGTGGATATTTCGAGATCTCGAAATTGTAATGTTATTTTTCCAAAATTTAAAAGTTATTTACTGAGACTTAAAAAAATAAGTACATTGTTTTACCAGGCGTCCGTCACTCGCTCAAGGCCACGCGTTTCATGCCTACCGCTTCGCGTATCGTCGACGATACAACGAACACCGGGCTGTCGCTTGCCCGACTGAGTGCTCGCGCGTCACGGGTACAGCGCTGACTATCAAAATGCCGAAACTACGTAATTATTGTGTGATTATTGTGCAATTCCCCTGTTTCCCAATTCTCCTGTTTCCCTTTTGATTATTTATTACAATTATTCACGCGGTTTTGGATATTTTCGACACTAAAATATAATAATCGGGAATTCAAGGAACGAAAAATATGTATCAGTCATTTTATTAAACTAAAAAATATTTGATCAACAAATAAAAAAATAATTGTTTTTCTAAAACATTCGGTTTATTACCATTATCATCATACGTATAACCCTAGCACATTTACTGGATGGCACGCACACACGTTAGTTGCGCGGCGGGCAAAAGGATCTCAACTCTCTTTGTGCGTATTTATGGTACATTTCTCCTCGCTGCAAACAGCTGGTATTATTATTATGATTTTGTAGGCTATTATAGCGTAGGTATTTTAGTTTTTGTATTGGAGTGAAGTATCTGTTACGTAGTAACTATTTATTAATCTGTGGTTTTACTTTCAATGGTTTTCACTGGATTATCCATTAACTGGACACAAAAGAGTGGAACGTGTGTCTAGTTGGTGAAACTCAAAATTAATACTTTATTATTGTTAGTTTAACCAAATGAAAATTGAGATAGAAAGACCTATGTATAACCATTACCTCACATAACCATTCAAAAAGTATCATTTGGTGGAAAAAAGCCAATTTTTTAAATTTTTTGAAATCTGCCATTGCCCATAAGGATGACTACTAAAGTTGCTTAAGAAAATCGGTTAAAAGTTCATTTACTCTGTCACACTCATTGAACGAAAGGGGAATGCCAAGAAAATGCCTGGAATGGACAGTAATTACCAGTAGCGGTAAATTCTATTTAGAATAAAATATAACTCGTTAATTTATTTTCCAGTTTGTTTAACTAGGGGTATATATAAAATTATTATTTCTGTATTTAATTTGATTTCCGTCTTAGCACAGTTCTTCAATGACATGCATTCATTTACATTTTTAGTCTGTGGTCTTATAAACAATCCTCAGAGATCCGTAAAAAGCTTTTTTTAAACAGTAATAATTACATCTTTTGTTATATCTCATAATCTAAGTAATTAAATATGCTTATCAATATACCTGAATCCAATTATTTTTAAAAACTACGGCAGAGAAAGTAAACTAGGCAGTATAAAACATGTCCGTTGCCTTGGCAGTTTGACAATGTCTTGTGATTTGACATTTAATTTTTTCATCACATATTTAATTCGATGTTTTGATTGTGTTACGTTACGTGTGTATTTTATGATATTTGACGACAACTTAGGCCATATGTTAAGGATTTTGATATGCCATCTGTGCTTGGTACCTAATTACGAACAATAACTTAAATAGGACCTGCTTAACACGACGACTTGGCTTGGCTTGAGACATAACCTCTCTAAGCAAAAACATTTCAAACTAGGTTCTCCCTAGTTTTAGATAATTATTGAAATTGGCTTTGGGTTTTCTTTGATTTGAAGTACAATTTGGCGTAGATTTCATTGTTGTCTATTTCAGGCATTTTCTTGTATGGGCGATGGGCATTCCCCTTTGGACTATGAAGTTTGTATCATTATAATGGTAAACACATCAAATGAAAACATTTTAATTATTATCTAAATTTATTTGCTGTTGTAGGAATTTCTCGAAACTTTCATTCATTTTATTCAAATTAATTTGTAAATTTGACTTTTGTGGTCTAAATTCATATAAATAATGACCATTAATTTACACTGTTCACATTATTTTCGTTATTTCTGTGAAACAGACTTCCAAGTTACTTGATTAATTCATGACCAATTGATTTCATTGTCATAATCCAATAATTTAATATTTATTTAGGTCCTCTATAATTTATAACACAAACCCTAAGTAAATAGTGCTTAATTGGATCAATAGAGCGAGTTTGATAAAGGGTTCAGTCTGTTACTGAGTTGTGTATGATTTTTTAAGAACATATTTACAGTATTAATAATAGGTATGCTTTTATTTTTCAGTTGATGCCTGAAGATTGCTCTGGAAGATAATATTTTTTGTCATTAGATAATAAACAAGTTGCCAGCTCATCTGCTATTAAACGGTCACCGACGCCTTTATACATGACCATTATTTTTGGTGAGTGGGAAATCATCAAATGACCTCTCCCGTCCTGGGGTGGGGGGAGGTCGTGTCAGACTTTTATTGACTAAAACCCACTCATGTTCCTTCGGTTGCCCTTTATGTTCCGGGGTCACGGTAACTATTATAAACATTCCGGAACCCCGGCAGGCGATACACAGTGCATGTACAGGACAAATTATATAAATAAAATATATAAAAGACCTTTCTTTGGAGACTTTGGTAGAGATCTTTGCACAGTCATAGCACATATTTTTTGGGCTGTCGTATAATCTGTACTCACAGTCATCCCTAGCATTTTCCTGGCTATGTTAGGTACAGCTTCCAGGCTTGCCGGATTCAGCAGAAAACTAATGTTTTATATTGATTTACCATATACCTAATACAATCGTGTCTCAGTGACCAGTCATCGGCCGGATATTTGTCAACTTTGACAGTTTTTGTATGGGAAATGTGTCAAAAGTTTGACGTTACACGTCAAAAATCGATCATTGAGACACGATTGTAATAGCAGACAAGGGCCCCTGGTACCGGTAACACTATACCCTAACTTTGACTGATATTAGACGTTCTACCTTCTGTCAAACATTTACGAATGACAACAGGAAATGACAAGAGGCCTCGTGTTTAAAATGTACGTTAAATCAGTCATCATCTTTCTTTCTCCTAACATCGTAAGGGTCGGCTTCCAACCTAACCGGATTCAGCTGGATACCAGTGTTTTACGAGAAGCGACTGCCATCAGACCTCCACAACCCAGTTATTGGGCGACACGATATCCTACTGGTCATACTGGTAAGAATTTTAGCTTCTCGCTATTCCTAACGACTGTCAACGTTTTACGAATGACAACCGGGACCAATGGCTTTACGTGCTTTCCGAGACGCGGAGTGTCAGTGATGTCCAAGATAAACTTTAGTCTACGTCAAAAAAGTATTTGCAAAAAAAAAAACTCAGAACTGTCTGTTCTTTATTAAAAGGGATATCTTATTATGTTACCCAACATTGACATGACAGGCGATTTTATTTACAAAGTTCTTTTGACATCAGATCAACAGCAGACATCATTTAATAACCAGGAAAAGGCTCATCGGTCAACATAACAAGCGAAAATACTTAAAGCCATCAAAGGATTTTTTGTCATTGATTACTTTTTTTATGTTTTTAAACTTCACAGAGAATACCAAATATTGACAAGGATCAAAAAAATGTTTCTGTTATATTTTCCCATTTAAATTACCGTTTTTATTTTCCTGCTACCTTTCCCTTGTGGTTTAATACGCATTTTTAGTTTCTGCTCCGCTCCGTAGTCGTAGCGTGATAAATAAATAGGCTAACACACACATATATAGAGTGACAAGTAATTAGTGTACGAAACTTATACACGTAATTGTACTCATGATAACAATTATTTGTTGTTATGGGAGCACAGTCGAAATTGCGAAAAACATATCAGTTGTTCAGGACATTAGGCAAACATAAATGTACTGAACACCTGATTTTCTTTCGCGATTTCTGGTTTATTTCCATAGTAAAATTTGTTGGTTATCATGAGCACAATCACGTGTTTATGTATTTTACACTAATTACTAGTCACTCTTTATATGCGTATATTATAAGCTTCTTCAATAAATAGGCTATACAACACAATTTCTTTAAATTTGTCTTAAAAATTAAGCTCGTTCAATAAAAAAGTTTGTTACTTTTAAGCTTTATAATATTAGTATAGTTAAATATCCCTAAGGGTTCTTAAGCTTTATAATATTAGTATAAATATCCCTAAGGGGCTCTTTTCAATTTTCAATTTGTTTGTTTTCTATTCTTTGTCTGTTGCTTAATATAAATAGCCCTAATAGTCTATTATTGTTTCTATGTGAACGAAATAAACAAACTTTACTACCCTCGCCCACTTAAAGGTTGAAAGCAAAATCCCAGTAAATTATTCAACATTTTGTCTTGGTAACAAAACTGTTGAAAATATATTTTTAGACTCGACAAAATAGGTAGCGGAAAACTAAACATATTTTATGTGAGGTAAAAGTGCTTGTTATTAGCCTCTCAGTAAAATATTTTTTAGTTTTTAGCTAACAAGTACAGTTATTTAATAACGCCTAGTTTTTACTTTTTTATACACTACAATTTTTGCTTTGAACACACTATGTATCAGTACATACTATGTACTGAGTGTGTCCAAAGCAAAAATTTGTTGGATTTCATTTGGTAAAAGTTATATTTTTTTTTGTTGGCAGACTCCAAATTTTTTGTTAATTTGTTAAACCGTTTGGTGTGTGCTCATATAGATATAGTTTTACTTGAATTTATTGATTTAGCGATATTAAAACAAAAATAACTGATATGATGTCCATGAGTAAACTTTATTTTTCGTAATTTAGTTTGTAGGTTCAGATAGTAAACATATGAATGTTTTTGATTAATTTGTTGTAATTTTATTGAAATTAATAATGAATAAATAAGAAACTGCTAAAATAGTTCGAAAAATACAAGTTTAAAAGAGTTTCATAGGTGTTTTATTCTTGGGGTCTCGAGGGACCCAGCGCGACGAACCGCGTTATAAAAAATGCGCGACGGACCGAGGGTTAAGGAACATTAATTATTCAGCTCTATTTAACTTATATCCGTAGAAAACAACGAATTTATACAAAAGCTAAAAAGACTGAAACCTGAACGGACGCAGACGCGTTTTCATACAAAATGGTTCTTTTCTATGGATATTCGCTGAATAGAGCAGAATAAAGTGTGAGTAAGTTCCTTAACCTGTTCCTGTGACTTCTAAAGTTATTATCAAGTTGAGTTTTGAAGTTGTTATCAAGTTTCAACTCATTCAATTAAGTTATTATGTGTATTATATGTAGTTTCTGAAGTTAGTGACAAAATGTAATGAGGTGAAAGGAATAAATAACTATGTATATTCAAAATTTAGGATTATTTCTTTGCTGTGTATTATTTTACATTTGATTGCTATAGTTTTTGTATAATTTTGACGTATTTTAGTTTAGCTACTTATAGCTATAATGTAGATTTAGGTACTTATACCTAAATCAACATTCATCAACATTGAATTAAGGGGCCAAAATTATTTTAAATGTAATAATATTTTTTATTGGTGATTTTATCTGCATTCGCTATAAAACAAAATGTGATGAAGGAATTTGCTGGTACAATCTAGTCGACAATAAAAAAGTATTAATTAATTGCAAAATTTCATTAAAAACCACTTTATCAAAATGGCGCGATGTAATAATGCAATTTAAAATTTAATTATTAGGCCCAAGCATTCCGAAAAAAACACAGTTCAATTTAATTGAACTGAATCCCATTAATTAAGTCGACTTGTTTCGGTTCGGTCACGAGATCGATTAATTATTTATTTAATTTTGCGCTGTAATTGATATATTTGAATTGTTTTTCTGTAGAATTATTTTGTGACTGATTTTAGCCGATTAAAAATACATTTTTTAATAAATACTTATTTTAGTAATTAATTTTGTTCACATATTTTATTTGTTGCGTTGTATACTTTGCGTTTTACTTGTTATGTGTGTAGGTATTTATTTATTAGTCACGTCTTAATCTTATCTTTTGATTTATTAAATCATAATTAAGCGTCATTATATACTGCCAGTATATACTGATACAAAATCCCGACAACAACTGTCTGGCAGTAGCCAACCAGATAAAACAAACTTTCACTACACCAGATTAATTTCTGAACACGGAATCTAGTCGCAGAATTCTCCCTTTTCAAAGAAAAACAAAGAACTCAATGGTCCTCACACCTCTTAAGACGCATCCAATATTTTAAAATAAATACCAAAAAAAACAAATCCAAAATAATAAAAAATTAAACATATTTTATTCTTCCGCCGACAACTAGTGCCGTCACCCTATCGTACCGGAAATCCTACGTAACATACAGACACCATCTTGATCCGAACGGAAGCGAAGAGTTTTATCTAGATGTTTTAGTATTCAACAGCGATATTCTTGGATCGCTTAGTTTTAGACTAGGCTAGAAGCTTGGGTTTTAGTATTGAGAACAGAGGCCAAATGCGTTGCATTTTAACCGCCGTATTTATTTGAATATGCTGCTGTTTTTATTGGGAACTGGCACATTTTCATAATTTTTTTATCTTCTATTTTATTCCGTTACGGGTTGAATTTTTAACTCTTAATCTCATTTCTTAGTACATCTTTACATCATCATCGGCTACCAGCCTAACCGGATTCAGCTGTATACCGATGTTTTACGTGGAGCGACTGCCTATCAAAACTCCACAACCCAGTAACTGGGCAACACGATAAGTACCTCTTGTTTAGACTGATCAGAGTTTCTGACTAACCAGTAACGATTGTCAAAGTTCTACGAATGACAACCGGGACCAACCGCTTTACGTGCTATCCGAGGCACGGAATATTAGTGATGTCCAAGATAAACTTTAGAAAGTACATATGAATTGAAAAAGTCACATTGGTACTTGCCCGGATTGCTTGGACACGAGAGGCGGGCGGTGGGATTAGTACATCTTTACATATTTTTTAGCTGTATTATATTATATTATTATATAATTTTATTTGTACTTTATTTTTTTACTTTCCTGTACATATGTATAACTTAAAGTCTTAGAACATCGTTTAGGCTAATGATCGGATTTTTATACGACGTAGTAATTATGGATAGAGCTTTATAATGATAAAGTTTGGTTCTTAAGTAAATATATGTATTAATATTTTTCTTTAGTAAATTTTTCGCGAATTTCTGCAATTCTATTTTTACATAGCAGCTGCAACGATAGCCTCCGGTAGTATTGCGTACAAATATAGACTATAAATGTACAAGTTTAAAATAAAACCTTGCCACCAATGTTATTTTGATCCCAACTGCAGCTAACAACTGAGTCAAAAACTTCGAAATGCCTGCACCAATTTTGATGAAACGTGTCACACTTTTTACTGACTACGACGCCCTCCCGCCCTGCTCAGTACGGGAGAAGTCAATTGATAAATTACACTCACAAACAAAATGGTAAAAACAAAATACAACCTACTTTACACACAGTGTCACAAACTCAGTAAAAAAAAGAAACATCATTGTTATCAGAAAAGATAAATACATTGCAGGACTGATGTCATTTGTAACCAGCAACATATCAACGCGTCAGTACTCTAGAGACGGCAACGGGAAACGGAAGCCGGCTTATCTCTGTCTCGCTCTGACAGTGGTACAAACTGGAAGTGGAAGCGGAATGGAAGATATATAAATGTTTAAGATTGATGTGGGTTAAGAGGTTTCTGGGGACTGTGAGATTTGGAGTAGACTTTAGTTTGTCTGAAATCATTAAGGACGTGCTGACAACCTTCAGAAGCGTAATCTGTTGACTAGTCTAGCTGCTTAATATCTAGCAAATTTCACAGGTTAGACTATGGCTCCTTTCCAGGCGCAGGCGTCGAGAGTTGCAGGGCGACTATTGGCCACCGTAGGCGCGGGTCTGCGGATGGGTAGCTCGCCGCCCGACTAGGACTAGGCCCGTGTCGACGGCGCGCTTTGTTCCGCGCGCCTCAAAGAGCAGTCAGTACGTAAAGGGACCCTCTAGGGCTAATGCCTGCCGGGATTGCGGAACAGTTGTAATGTTATCGCGGATAATTTTCAAAAGAGACTGATCTCTCCGGAGTCAGCACCTTGAAGCTATGGGCACAGTCAATAATAGACCCTTCCTTACAAATATTGCTGCAATTTCAACTAACGTCATCTACGCCAGGTAGGTTTCACATAAGAGAATAGATTCTCTTATGTGAAAAACGTTATTTCAAACTAGTTTTTTTTTCATCTACAAACATTTAAACCCCTTTCCACAAACATGATACTTCCAGACAACTACAAAAACTACTATCTAAAGACCAACAATTGTTTTATGCGAAAATTGAACCCACAACTTACGGAGCCTATCTCAAATCGTTCTTTAACATCATGTTGTCTTTAACTTAAACCACTGTCATCAAAAGACATGTTCGTTTCATAATCTGTACTAACGACTTTATGACATAATTACTTACAAGGGACTTTGGGCGAAGTGCTTAAAAGTTTCAAGCGGCTTTTAAAAGCGCTTATTATTTTGAAAACGTTTTATGGTGATGGATAATTCACCTGGGGATTACATGAGAGTTATTTTCTTTTGGGCTCGTGTTCCTCTTTCTGTCTCTTTCCGTTCAAAGTGCTTCCAATAAACGATGCACGACGTTTGTCCGAAGAACGTTTGCATAAAAAGACGTTTGTCGGAAGAAGGTTTGTACAAAAAGACGTTTGTCCGGAAAACGTTTGCGAGAAAAACGAATAGCTGAAGGATGTTCAGCTAAATTATCGGTTGACTGACGAATGTTTGCCCGAACGAACGTTAGATCAAAAGACGCTCGACCAAAAACACTTGCTCGAAATATCAATGAGTAGGATGGGGACAGAACCTGGAGTGGTGGTAGTTTTCGAATACGGAGCTAGAGTACCCTACTAGCTTAGAGTAGAATCACTCTATCTCACTATCAATCGGTCATTGGAAATAGACTTTTTGCATATTATATCATTTCTTTAAATGTAAGGGTTTCGTTACTACAAAATAATACCAACATGCAATATAATAGCCAATATTAAAATTTAAGATCGGCTGATTTTAAATACTTTTACGGTATTACGTTACTGCTTTTTTATTTATTTATTTATTTATTAAGGTTTGCTAACAGTTTCTGTATACAAAAGAACTTAAATATAAAACAAAAACGGTCTAGGACTTATACAGTCGCCAATTACAGGCCAACCAGCATGTCTACAAAACGGATAACAAATTATGACCAGCTTTTTTCGCATAGTAATATACATTATATTGTCGTTTTTCCCGATAAATAACTTTTTTTCAATTTAAACCAATATTAAATCCTGCGACTAACGTGTCCAAAACAAACAAATTCTTCAGCTTTACAAAAAAAGTACCGATTTTTAAGAAACTGTAAAAAAATATCCAAACAATGAAACTGGAGAAAAACAAAGCAAGATTGCAAAAAGAAACTAACAGATCTACTCCGAAACAGCTCTAGTATTTAAGACTTAATTCCTCATAGAAAAACACGAAGGAATCCTTACAAAACAAATTCTTGACTCAAGGGAAATCCATCAAGAATCCCTTTCGGAATTAATTATTTACAGGAAACGATTCCCTATAGCATTCGCAATAAGGGCGAGAATCCTTTATGAAAAAGATGAGTAAAACGAGCTAAAACTTGGAGAAAATGTCTTTATTGTATACAAAGTTTTTTCTTTTCTCAATATCGGCAATTGGTTAATTTGACCGTTCAACCGCATAATAGGTTGAAAGGGAAAGACGTCAATAATTGGAACTCTTTTGATAAAAATTCTTTTTTCGGCGTACTGCGATCAAATGGAGTTGCCTACTGTTTTTGTTTTTTTACTTTTGTGATGTCTAAATTGATGGAAACGAGGGCAAAGGTGAATTAAATAAAACTGCTTCTAACCTTGCTCGTTATTTTCGGCCTTACAGGAATTTTTTTTTGTTAACAATCTTTGTAACCGGGTTGATTGAACGTTGGAGGAAAGCGGTTAGTCTATTTAACTTTTACCTGGATAGTAAAGAGAAATTATCTTATCCTTTGCAGCTACAGGATATGAAATAAGTTTATGGAAAAAGTTTTTAGAATTCCTGTTTTTTTTTGTACCAGGAACCTCTACCCACTAAATAGTATTGATCAATATTAGAAACAGGGTCGATTGGAATTAAAAAAGTATATTTCTTTCAACCCTAACAGTATTTAATTTAAACTGTTTTGGGGTATTCTTTTACAATCAATTTTATTATGGTTGGTTTCCTAAGATTTTTTGCGTGTAATTGCAACAGTTAAGGTTAATGCTAATCGTGAAACGCAAAAATAAGTAAAACAATTTAATAATTTATTGTTTCTTATGTTTGAGAAAACACAACAATTACACACATCAAAAGTGTCTAGGGATATTTCAATTAAAGCTAAATTACTAAAATTCTATTAACTTTTCGTTAAAACATGTACACATTAAAATAAACCTTGTTTAATAGACTATTTAATCTGATAATAAACTTTTAGATAAAGTTAAATTTAAAAAAAACTTGGAAGAAGAGGAAAAACTCAAACAAAATTTCAATCTTAACTTTATTTTTGAAACATCAAAACTTAAACAAAACTACAATTTTTTTTATAAAAATTCTTGAAAACTTAAAATTAATATTCCGTGGATCCACCTAAGACTCTCCTGACACATCTGCAGCGGTTCTGCATACTCAAAACAAGGGTGTCAATATCCTGTTGTGGAATACTGTCCTATAATTGCCATTTCTGAAGCCATGAAGACCAGTCAGAGCGTTATATCCAGGCTTTGGTCATGTTATCGTGTCACGGAGGAAGTGGTGGAACGGGTTGTCTATTGTTTGCCCGAAGATTATATGCCATAATCATCATTTTCCCGAATTTCATTTACCCGAATTTCATTTGCCCGAATGTTTCATTTGCCCTAAAAGACATATGACATACTTTTAATTGCCCGAATTTTAGATATCATAAGATACGAATGCCATAAGTATTGTTTGCCATATTTTTATGTGCCATAATAATTATTAGACATAATATTTAAATGGCATAACAAGAATTAGACAAATATTTAAGCCCCGTAATGTTTTTTTTTCTGTGCATAGTTGATGGTGGGCTAGGTCGACGGAGCCCCGCTTCGCGGGGCTCCTACTTCTGTGTGGTTTATAAAAAAATAACCACGAAGGGGATCCCCATCCGGGGAAGGCCATCCCCTTCTAACCTAACCTGTCCGAGTCGGGGTGCCCTAAAGTCCCAATTGCATCCAGTTTCTCTTGATATAAACAACCGTTATACACCCGATGTCGATGGCAAATTATGTTATGGCATATCATAATTATGGCATGTGATAATTAGGACATGTGATAATTAGGGCTTACAATTATTATGGCAAATGATGTTATGGCAAGTGACTTTATGGGAAACAATGATTCTGGCACGTGACTAATATGGCAATGAAAGTAGGGCAAATGAGTATTATGTCGTATGATATTATGGCTGTTGACTATTATGGCAAATGATATTAGGGCAAATAAAATTCGGGTAAACGGCGGTATACCGGTGGAACGGCACCGAGGACCTCAACGCATTACAACACATGTACAGGACCGATTCATAGTAAATGCTGCACGAAGTCAACTAAATGCAGCGGCGATGCAATTGGTTCAAAGGCTACAGAGAGAGTATGGTTTGCTGGTAAGCGATCAAACTTTGAGCAGGCGACTGCATGAAGTCAATCTACGTGCTCGTAGGCCATTTTGGGTATCAGCACTAAGGAGAGGTAATCGAGGAAGAAGATTACAATGGGCTATTGCACACGAAAACTGGAACCATTCTCAATGGTCACTTGTGCTTTTCACTGATGAATCTAGGTTTGGATTTCATCCTGATTCGCGAAGAGTACGCGTTTGGAGAAACCTGGACGTTGGAATCGACTGCAGCACCCACAACAAGTTCATGCATATTAAGGTGGCACGATTATGGTTTGGGCAGGAATTCGTCTCGGCGGTAGAACGGACCTCGTTTGGATACAAGGCAATATGACTGCTGGAAAATACCGAGATGAGGTGCTAGAGCCTGTAATCTTGCCCCACAATCAGCAAATGGGACAAAATTTCCAGCTAATGCACGACAATGCCCGTCCACATACGGCGCGTATCGTTACAAGTTGGCTACAACAGCATGTTATCCAAGCTTTAGACCGGCCTGCACAATCCCCTGACTTAAATCCTATTGAGCATGCCTGGAATATGCTTCAGAGAAGAGCTCGTAGGAATTGGGACAAAATTTCCAGCTAATGCACGACAATGCCCGTCCACATACGGCGCGTATCGTTACAAGTTGGCTACAACAGCATGTTATCCAAGCTTTAGACCGGCCTGCACAATCCCCTGACTTAAATCCTATTGAGCATGCCTGGAATATGCTTCAGAGAAGAGCTCGTAGGAATTTCCCTGTTGATATTGTGCATCAAAACCAGCTTTTCTTGCATCTTAGCAGGATTTGGGACAGTACTCCACAACAGGATATTGACCCCCTTGTTTTGAGTATGCAGAACCGCTCCAGATGCGTCAGGAGAGTCTTAGGTGGATCCACGAATTATTAATTTTAAGTTTTGAACAATTTTTATAAAAAAAGATTGTTTTGTTGTTTAGGTTTTGTTTCAAAAATAAAGTTAAATTGAATTTTTTTTGAGTTTTTCCTCTTCTTCTAAGTTTTTTTTTTTAATTTAACTTTATCTAAAAGTTTATTATCAGATTAGATAGGCAATTAAACAAGGTTTATTTTAAAGTGTAGGTGTCTTAACAAAAAGTTAAAAGAATTTTAGTAATTTAGGTTTAAATAAAATATCCCTAGACACTTTTGATGTGTGTAGTTGTTAATGTTTGAGAAAACTGAACATTAATTTTTACGGCATTTTTGTTTTTAATCAAGATCATGCTCTTTGGCAGAACAAGGTCTGTCGCCGACTGCAAGTAAAATAATTTAAATTAGTTTAATAATTTGAGATCTACATCGTTTACCAAATAAACCATATTTATAGTTCCCAGTTGTAAAATGACCAATTAACAAAGACCTTTATTATTTATTGAAACCTCTTGCACAAAGGTAGAGAATGGCGGACTTAATTTTACGAGCATAATCTGTTTTTTTTTTTTGGTGAGTGGGTAATCATCAAATGACTGCTCCCGTCCTGGGTGCGGCGGGAGGGCGTGTCAGACTTTTACTGACTAAAACCCACTCATGTTCCTTCGATTGCCCTTTATGTTCCAGGGTCGCGGTAACTATTATAAACATTCCGCAACCCCGGCAGGCGTTGGCCCTGTTGGGCCCCTTCCTGTGCAGACTTCTTCTCAAAGCGCGCGTGGAACACTAGCGCGCCGTCGACGCGGTCACTAGCATAATCTTCAGATTGTACTCTATTTATATTTGTTTTTTGTAAATCACAAATAAATAATATGAACATGAGTATGAATACCAGTCAACCTGTATCTGTAGCCCAATTCACGTAATCAAAACCGTAGCGATATCGTAGCGACTAAGTCGTTAAGACCATTTTCGCATTCACATCCGTCAATCGAGCTAGAACGACACCAATTTGATTATGATACACTAGAGTGTGCTCTTCATACCTTTTAGTTTTTTTTTACTTTTAGTGTTGTCCTTAGTCGATTTTTCGTCAAAATGTTGCCTGTTATTTAAAAATTCGTTCTGTTTTAAATGTTTTTTTCTTTTTTTCTCTTGTAATTTTATATTCTGATTTTTTTTTTGTTGTGTACCCCGCACCGGTACAACGCCTTGGTGTATCGTGCCTCAGAACAATTGAGCAACTAACGTTCTCCATTGTTCTGAGTCAGAAACACGCCCTCGGCTAGCGCTGAAAACCAGCGCCGTGGACTCGCACCTGTGTACGGGCCCGGCATTATGCTGAGCGCTAGCCCTTTCGTGCATAAAATTAGTTTTAATTAGCATAATTAAGTTCTTTTACTTAAAATTTTGCACGAATAAACTGTTTTTCTTTCTTTCTTCTTTCAATTTTAAAGTCGCTCGATCGAAGTGACGTTGATGTGACTTTAAAATTGGTGTCGTCATAACAATGATGACAACGATGTTTTACGGTCTGACTGTATTTTGTTTGAAAAGACTAGCCATATGAGACTGAAAAAAAAATAACGAATATTTTTAATTGATACTACACGATTCAAGATTTCCTGAATTGTTGACCAATTATTAATTCCACTGCCAATACCTACCCATGTAATTATTGTATGCCTATTAGGCAGGACATATTGATACTAATATATTGTTAAGATCTGTACATAAAAAAGTGGTAGATCATTAGCTTCTGTCAATGTCAAGTATCTTTATTGTGGGCACAATAAAGATACTTGACATTGACAGAAGCTAATGATCTACCACTTTTTTTAAAAACGGATAGATGGTTAATCGACACTGTCAGGGGGCTCCTTGGTCTGAGGCTAATCACTGCCATCCCACGTGGCTAAGTTGCTGATCTCTTGGCCACATGGTTGAAGCATTTGTATTTATTGGGTTCTCTAAAGATTACAAACTAAATAGCCTTTCAACGATCAAGCGACAACCGGCTGTCGGGCTGCTGTTGACTCTCTATTTTGTCTCAAATCTCGTTCAAAAAATTAAACAAAGTACAAATAAGTTTAATTCCTTTTGTATCTTTAATTCACGTACCTAATTGTTATAGGATATTATAGTATACCTAGTACAGCTATATTTTAACGGTAGAATGAAGTAAATAGATACCGAAGGTTCTCGATTTTATATAACAATATTAAAACTAAAACTTTGAAACCTACCTGTAAAACTGCACAAAGAAACTAAAGCGCAAGTCAGACTTACACGTTAAAGGATCCTTATTAAAATTAAACTATGAACGCCGAGAAAATTCATCTTTATTTAAACTCGCATTTTTTTACGTTAAAGTTAAAATGAAGTGAGATATTTATCGCTACATTGGCCATTAAAATATACACACTGGGATAATTTAAACTCGCTACCTCAATAAATAAATAATTAAATATCTTGAGACAAGTCACACACGGTCATCTGATCCCAAGCTAAGCAGAGCTTGTGTTATGGTAACCAGACAACTGACATACATACTTATATACTTTATAAATACATACATATTAAAGATAAATTACACCCAGACATAGAACAAACAATCATACCCATCTCACAAAGTTTATCCTGGGTGGAAATCGAACCCACGAGCTTAGCAGTCACAGTCACTAATCACTAGACCAACAGACCGGTCAAATAATAGTATATGAGAACCCGTTAACAGACAGACTCAGACAGACAGCCCTTGTAAGATCTCGTTGGTATGGTCACAGAACCATAGACCATCACAATCACACAAAGTTTATCCTGGGTGGAAATCGAACCCACGACCTTCGGTTTAGCAGTCAGGGTCACTCACCACTAGACCAACAGACCCGTCCAATAATAGTTTATGAGACTTACCCGTTAACAGACAGACACAGACAGTCAGCTTTTGTAAGATCCCGTTGGTATGGTCACAGAACCCTAGACCATCACAATCTCCAATCGCATCGCAGCTCTAATCTCCACGAAAATATAAAAGTCACCTACCTAAAACGTCTAGATCCTAATCAGGCAGGGAAAGTATTAAAAACTTTTCGAATACCACCTTCAAAGGATTTTCAACTCATTCTCATTTTAGCCAGAGTTTAAAAACTTTTTTTTATCGACACTCTAATAAAACTTTGGACAGACCAGGGACTTTCGATTTATATGCAAATTTATTCTCGCCAGCTACTTGTGAGGTAATGGTGTGTTTTTGGAAAGACAGGTGGATAGGAAAGGGTAATTTCCGTCATTTGGAAGTGGAGGTAATGTTTTTTCGACCGAATTTCTTCTTTTACCATAGGCACTTTTATGCCAATGCAATTGTATGAACTTTAAAGGAGACTGGCCTTTGTTGCTGATTAAGTTCTGCGAACCGATAACTTCCAACATTTGAAACATTAAAATTTTATCTCGAAGAAATACATATTTGAAGAAAATAAATAAACCTTTTTTGTGTTGATCACGCCATACTGCAGAGTTGACGCCCGGCGAGCGACAACATCAGTTGATCAACAGTTGCTAAACAAATGTTTACTGTGAATACGGGGCTTTAAACGTAATCTAACGGACACCTACCTCATCGTCTGCTTTAAGTAAACGAAAAATAATGGTAACGTATAAAATTGTTACATTAAAATATAACGAACATTCAATTATACTTCGAGAGAGACGAAGTCAAAAACTTAAGACTAGATAATAAATAATAATAAGTGATATGTCTTTACTACTCAAAGTGTTGATGATCTAAGAAAAGAAACACGACACTTGTATCAGGCGCTTTGTAAAGAGAGGAGGACAGCTATAAATTATGCTAGCAATTAAAACTGAACTAAAATACACAAGATACTTACCGGTACTTGCAGTAAATTTTGAACTCTACTCCTGATAGATTTAAGTCCATAATTAATTGATTATTGATAACTAGTAACTAGTAAATAATTTTGCTGCTCTACCCGTTATTTTGAAAGCATTGAATGTTTATTCAGTTACATTGTGCCTGACTTCTTCGTATCAAAGTCTCTATGCCGAAAAAACATTATAATATAATACCAGCCTATAACTGTCCCACTGCAGGGCAAAGGCTTCTTCTCATACAGAGAAAGCTCGAACATTGATCACCACGCTTGCTCAAGACGGGTTGGCGATTTCAGACTTATAATCACTACAAGTCCAGGTTTCCTCACGATGTTTTCCTTCACCGATGTCTGCGATGTCTAAGATAATCTTTAGAAAGTACATATGAATTGAAAAAGTCACATTGGTACTTGCCCGGATTCAAACCCACAACCACTTGCATGAGAGGCGGGTGCCTTAACCACTAGGCCATCACGACATTTCGACGAAAAAACATTATCCTTTATTAATACTAAACAATACATATACAGAACGGACCCTTAGTGCGTGAATCCGACTAGCATTTATCAAGTTTTTGAGTACAGAAATCCATCTACCTAATCTACTTAAAATTTGCATCAACAACACTAACAGCCATTCATGCATCGAATCAAAATACTCGATTCAATCGATAATGTAAACCAAATTAGTGATCGCGATAATCACAGCTGGTTTAATTAGTAAAAGCGATTGTCTGTTTTTGTTTACTGACTGTCGTAGTGTAGTCAATTGGTTTGATTTGATGGCATTGTTTATTAAACTAGTTGAAGCTGGTTTAATAGGGAATTTAATAGAGTAAAGCAAAATTTTGTAGCTTATTGAATGTAATAGTTAGCTGAAGATCGCTTTTTTTTGTGAATGGGAGTAATTTTTCAGAAATATGGATGTCAAATTTAATTTAGGTCGTGATGACCCAGTAGAGCCGCTCGTGTAAGAGGTTGTGGGTTCGAATCCGGGCAAGTACCAATGTGACTTTTTCAATTCGTATATACTTTCTAAAGTTTATCTTGGACATCAACGACATCCCGTGCCTCGAAAAGCACGTAAATTCGTAGAACTTTGACAGTCGTTACGGGTAAGCCAGAAAGTCTGACCAGTCTAACCAAGAGGTATCGTGTCGCCCAGTTACTGGGTTGTGGAGGTCTGATAGACAGTCGCTCCACGTAAAACACAAAACAAAATTCAACACACAAACAAAAATTATCTATTAACCTATAACAGTTCATAGAATACTTGCCACTTAAAGACAGGCGAACGGATAGCAGAAGTTCTGTAATTCAATCATGGAAATTATTGGCTTTGATTAATGAATAATTGAAGTCGAAGATTGATTTGCTTCATGAATAACTTAGAGTATGTTTAATAACTAGGTGTCCCCTGCGGTTTCACCCGCGTTATGCTTTTTGGTTAATGCTCCAAAGTTGTAATTCATAGCTTTTGTATATGTGTAGCCTTAAGGCCCTGCGCAGACGGCACACTTTTTGTGCGATCGAGTCTGCGGCGCACAAAAAGTTTGAACTAAGAGAACTAAGACTTTTTGCGCGTCGTGTGCATTACTGCATATAATTGCATAGGTTCTATTTTCACAGACTAAAAAGTGCGTCACGGATAGTCTGTCGTCTGCGCAGGGCCTAATTGTGGTAAAGTTTTGACAAACTTCGTTCAGTCCGTTTTGAGTGAAAGACCAAAATAATCAGAAACATAACATAACCGCGGGGAACATCTTGTTTATAATATTTGTAAGAAGTAGAACATTTTTCACGGTTATTTTCTCCGAGATGGAATACTTAAAAAACACTGCGGAACAAGCAATAACGTATTGTCTATCGCAGAAACCTTATTAATATATTGGGACTCGTGAAACGGAAAAACAAATAACAGAAAAAGGAAAAACTAATTTGTTTTTCTTTTTTGCGAAATGGGACACAAAATACAATTACTCTGACACGCAAGCTTTTAGCCTGATATTTTTGTCACTATGGGGTGCTTAGCGTTGTATTAAATGGTATAGAAACGAATTTATTTTTCAAATATAGTGAGACTTATGCCCGAATATTCAAACGTCAGTAACACGTTTAACCCTCGGTCCGTCGCGCACTTTTTATTTACGCGGTTCGTCGCGCGGGGTCCCTCGAGACCCCAAGAACACCTAGGAAACTCTTTTAAACTTGTAATTTTCAAACTATTTTATAAGTTTCTTATGTATTTATTATTAATTTCTTTACAAGTATAACAATTTAATCAAAAACATTCATATGTTTACTATCTGAACCTACAAACTAAATTACGAACAATGAAGTTCACTCTTTGAGATCATATCAGTATTTTTTGTTCTAATGTCGCTAAATCAATCAACTTCAATTTAAATTATGTCTATATGAGCTCACACTAGACCGTTTAATAATTTAACATAAAATTTGGAATCCTCAACCAAAAAAAAAAATACACAACTTTTATCAACTGAAATCCAACAATTTTTTGCATTGGACACACTCAGTACACACATACCTCATTAGTATGTGTAGGGCATATGTTACCCTTGCAAAAGTCACTTCCCTCCGCGCGCCGGCCTTGTGAGCATCGTCTTAATACGCTCCTGTTTTGTTTACACATATCGCGTTCGATTATCGATATTTCGGCTCGTGATTTCTTTCAGGTTGTGTGCTATTGTGTCTTGTGCTGGTATCGTAAGTTTTTATTAGTGTTTGCTACTGTAATTTACGTGTAATCAATTAATTTCGTCAACTATTCGGTGAGTACATTTATTTTTTCTTGTGAGGGTATCGCGAAATAACTTTTGCAACCGTTTTGTTTTTTTTCTCAGTGTTTTACATTTGTTTCCTTTTTTGTTTTTTGCATAAAACATGTCATCTAATAATGATGACCCGCCTGATCGTGGCGGAGATATTTTCCGCAAAAATACAAAAACACTCAGGTCGCCGCCCGCGCCGACCTCCGCTAATAGTAAACGTCTGTTTAGTGAATTGTCTCCCTCATACATTTCGCCCGATGATAGGTCTAAACGCCTTCAAACGTACGAATGTCATGAAAAGTCCTCACCCATATTAAATCTTTCCAATGTTAGCAATGCGAACAGTGGTGATTATTGTGACTTGGTTTCTGAGGCGTCTGCGTATCTGACCAAGATTAACGAGCTGGTCAACGACCAGGGTTCCCGCATTAATGTCGCGAATAAATCTGCAATCATGGATATGACTCAGCGCGTAACGAGTATCGTCTCATTGTTGGCTTTAAAATCGTCTTGTAACGAAACGAAACTTGCAATTACCGAGCGCGAATTAGATAAAGTTAAATTAAATCACGGCGTTAAAACTGACATCAATGTCGACAAAAAAATATCGTACGCGGATTCACTAAAATTGCGTCTACCCAAAGTTGCCCCCGCGGTAGAATCCCGTGCACCGTTACCGTCTATTATTGCATACCCTACCGACGAGCGATCGGCTGATTTTGCGTCATCATCCGCGACTAAACAAGCCCTTATGAAGGCAATTAAGCCCAGTGACGACGGATTCCAAATTGTCGGCGTCAAAAAAACCGCAAATTCGGGCGTTGTATTGCGTGTTGCAAATGAAAACCAACTGAAAAAGTTGGAATCGGTCGAGGCAATAAAGTCCGCAGGTCTACGTCTAGAAAAACCGAAAGGCCGCCGGCCCCGCTTGTTAGTTAAAGACATTCCCGCCTCAATGGAGGACAGCGCTTTTTTGCACGCGTTATACCGCCAGAACATTAAAAATGAGCTGCCGATAAAAGAAGACGACTTCATTAAATCAACCAAAGTAATCCGTAGGCGTTCTACTGACAACGGTCGGAAATGGATAGGAATAGAAATAGAATCAGCGGTCCGTAAACATCTTGTTTCTACGAAGGAAAAATTATTTATTGATTGGGCCACTTGCCGTTTTATTGACGATATTGAGGTAGTTCGTTGCGCGTACTGCCAACAATTCGGTCATGTTAAAAAACATTGCGTTAATAAATCACCTACCTGCGCTAATTGTTCCGAGGTTCATGAAACCAAGGATTGCCCGCATAAGGATGAATTAAATTTCACACCGACTTGTGCGGCGTGTAAACGTTTTAAGAAATCGTTTGACCATCGTTGTGGGTCTGAACAATGTGCAACATACAAACTTAAACTCGAGCAACTTATACTCAACACTAACTATTAATAATTAGGATGGATAGTTTAAACATAGGACAATTAAATCTTCACAACGATAGGGTGGCGACATCTGAGTTAGATAAATTAATTTTAGATCACAATTTAGACCTTGTACTTGTTCAAGAGCAATATCAAAACTCGCGCTTACGTCACAAGGTAGTACAGCTGGACTGCAAAGCACGAGCCGGAATTTATGTTGCGCGTTCTCATAACTTTACAGTAACATCTTTGCGTAATCTCATGACGCCTCACTGTGCCGTTGCTGAAGTTTCATCGGCTTCTTTTAAAGTCTACGTTGTGAGCTGCTACTTTCAATATTCTGACCCTGTCGCTCCTCATATACACAACCTCCGTCACGTCTTGCGGTCGCTCGCGGGCTGCAAAGTTATCGTTGGCGCGGATGTTAACGCGTCATCGTCCCTGTGGTATGGCAAGGTTCGGGCCACTGATACCGAACGACGCTGCGCTGTTGAGGATTTCATTGCTGAGATGAACCTATCGATTCACAATACCCCAGATGCACCACCTACTTTTTGCAGCCAAATGGGCGAATCTTGTATTGACGTCACACTTTCTAGTGCCGACGTACGCTTGGATAGGTGGCGTGTCCTGCCGGACGCGTCTTGTAGTGATCATCGCCTGATCGTGTACGAATTTGTTCCCGTGTTTACACAAGGTCCGTCTCATATCTCTGGTCATTTTAGATATAAATGTAAAGGCGCGAACTGGGAATTTTTCAGCTCGCTTTTTGCGTGTCACGCCAAGGAATTCATTCGAGACGGGCTGTCAGCTGAAGAAAGTGCTGATATTATGTCAGAAACTTTTACCTACTGTGCTGACATCGCCATTGGTCGCGGATCTATGACCAATATTCGTAGATGTGATTGGTGGAATGATTATTTAGTTGAACAGCGTAAAAGTTATCGTAAAGCGCGTAGACAGTTAAATAAACTTAAAAAACGTAAGGTCACCGGAGATCCACTTACTTTCGCGTTAAATGCTTTTAGAGTTGCCAAGTCTCGTTACAAAGCATCGGTTGAAAAATCGAAGGGTAATTTACTGCGGAAAATTGTGGATAAACTTGACAAGGAGGGTCCATGGTCTCCTTTATATCACGAATTTAAAGCGAACAGATCGATCGACCTTGCGTACGTCCAAAACATTAAAATCAATAATAAGCATACCACTGGCATAGAAGAAACAACTGAAGTACTTATTAATACTCTTATCCCTGATGATTCACCGGTAAATGACAGCGACTACCACCAACAGATCAGAGCGTGGGCAGCCGTGCCGCCTGAATCACCAACGTCAGACGTACCAACCACTGACGAATTCATAAATGTTGTTAAAAAGCTACCAGTCAACAAATCATCAGGTGAAGATAAAATATCTAACAGGATGATTAAAGAAGCATGTAAAACAGCGGGTGACGCGATCTTAACTGTATATAACCGATGCATTGTCGAAGGCGTCTTTCCTCGCAAATGGCGACGCGGATTTATTCGAATAATTCCAAAGAGTGGCGACAAGCCTCCGGACGACCCGAAGTCGTATAGGCCCATTACGCTTTTACCATCTTTGGGAAAACTTCTGGAGCGCCTCATTGTTCCGCGCTTATTACCGGACGGACCAAAATTTCATACTAATCAATACGGTTTCACCTTAGGTAAATCTACAGTCGACGCGGCCCTTTCCGTCAGAAGAACTGTTAATCTATCCGTACACAAATACGTAATTGGGATCTTTCTTGACATTTCTGGAGCATTTGATAACGCTTGGTGGCCTATGCTTCTACTAAAATTAAAAACCCGCGGTTGCTACAAAAACATCTATAATCTCATTTACTCGTACTTTATTAACGGAACCGCGATACTTAAGCTTGGACATTTTTCTGTGAGTAAAACGCTAACTATGGGATGTCCTCAGGGCTCTGTTATCGGTCCTTATCTATGGAATCTAGGTTTTGATGATTTTCTCGCGATTCCGCTTCCAAGCGGCTGTTCCCTAACCGGTTACGCGGACGACGGCCTACTGCTCATTCAGTCAAGTACTCGAGCCGGACTTGAGAACTTGGCTGACACATGCCTACGTTTAATATCACAGTGGGGTGATCGTAATCGTCTTACCTTCGCACCGCAAAAAACATATCAACTTATACTAAAAGGCAATCTTAAATCGTGGCCTAGTATTAAATTTAATAACGTTCCCGTCAAAAAACAGCAAGCTGTATGCTATCTTGGCATGGTGTTAGAAAGAAATTTTTCATTTGTTGATCATATAAAAACAGTAGGTGAAAAAGCTAAAAGGAACTTTTATGCCCTAACGAGAATATCTAAAGCAACTTGGGGTTTATCATTTTTAACTTTAAAAACTATATACGGGGCTACCTACTTAGGTTGTATATGCTACGGTGCACCTGTTTGGGCCGATAGGGCCACAATAGGGGCGGTACGACGTAAACTACTTCAAAGTCAACGTTTGGCTTTGATATTTTTATGCAAAGCGTATAGAACGGTCAGTACTGAAGCCCTACCGGTACTCGCAGGTGTACTTCCAGTCGATCTTGAGGTACAGCGTCGTGCTTCAATGTACTATTCCGCGCGGGAAACCATGGACACTGACTTTATACCACAACGCGACCTTAATAAAATTTCTAGATTATTTAAACCGCAGACTGAAGTCTGGGAGGAACTCTTATCCGAATGGCAAAGTAGGTGGGATAATTCCATGAAGGGCCGTCACCTCCATCTGTTCTTTCCATCTGTTCGTGAGCGGCTGGCTAAGACATGGTTGGAGGTTGATCATTGCGTTGCTCAATTTCTCACAGGTCATGGCAATTTTAAAAGTAAACTATATTCTTTCAAACTTGTTGCTTCGCCTTTGTGTCAATGTTCCTCATCGAACTGTGAATTCGAACAATCTGCACATCACATCCTATGGGAATGTATTCTTTGGCAGAATGAGCGCAATGTTATGTTGGATAGTTTACAGGTAACATCCGGTGTTGCTTATTATACGGACCTTGTGGAAACCAGAACCAATTTCCGTGCGTTCAAGCGTTTTTGCCATACCTACTATTGGAATCAATCGTAACAGCTCACATTTTAGGACCCATTAATTTTTAACAGATCCAATTCCGTGGTGCTAGGCAATCTGGGCTTCTCCCAGTTGTAATCGCCCCCTTGTGCCTATCGGCCTAGTTCTGTTCTGTCTCCTGCTTGTTATGGAGGGAAGTGGAAAATATATATTTTTCTTACTCCTCCGCTGTTCTTTTCTGATTAATTTCGTTGCGGGATCCAAGACAGTTGTATCGTTTCTCCGGGACTCGTCGAGCTTCATTGCTCGGCGCTTTTCTGGCGGACTCCACTGTTGATTCTGGCTTTCAGGAGTTGCAGTGGTTGGGAATAGTGTGGTGGGATTGTCCCAATTAAAAAAAAAAAAAAAAAAAAAACACGTTTAACCCTCGGTCCGTCGCGCACTTTTTATTTACGCGGTTCGTCGCGCGGGGTCCCTCGAGACCCCAAGAACACCTAGGAAACTCTTTTAAACTTGTAATTTTCAAACTATTTTATAAGTTTCTTATGTATTTATTATTAATTTCTTTACAAGTATAACAATTTAATCAAAAACATTCATATGTTTACTATCTGAACCTACAAACTAAATTACGAACAATGAAGTTCACTCTTTGAGATCATATCAGTATTTTTTGTTCTAATGTCGCTAAATCAATCAACTTCAATTTAAATTATGTCTATATGAGCTCACACTAGACCGTTTAATAATTTAACATAAAATTTGGAATCCTCAACCAAAAAAAAAAATACACAACTTTTATCAACTGAAATCCAACAATTTTTTGCATTGGACACACTCAGTACACACATACCTCATTAGTATGTGTAGGGCATATGTTACCCTTGCAAAAGTGGCAAATAGGTTTAAATATTGTATCTGTTTCTCTTGAGCAATTGGTACAGCGGATTTTTGTTAGAATCCGTATTATGCTCACTTTTAGTGTCCAGGTATATAGAGGCTTCTTCTTTTCGTCCTCGTCATCGTAAACATCAACAGGTTCATTTTTTTTACCAACTCAATATATTCACATGTTTTAGAAGTCAATTATAACTAAATTTTAATAAAAAAAAACGCGTGAATACTATTTCGGAGGGTACCCAAAGTGCCATAACTCTATGATAGTTTTAAATGTGTTAATTTTACATAATTCTAACACCTAGGCTTTCAAAGACCACACGTGACGGACGGAGGGTTAAGATGCTGTGAAATCCGTTGCTGTCTTTGTCACTCTAAAGGAATAAAGTAGAGAGAGCAACAGCATTGAGAGTCTTAAAATTAAGTGACGATTAAATATTCAGGCATTACTTAAGTGTTATAAAGATTAACAAATATTCGTGACCCCGGAACATAAAGGGCAACCGAAAAAACATGAGTGGGTTTTAGTCAGTAAAAGTCCGACACGCCCTCCCGCCGCACCTAGGACGGGAGCAGTCATTTGATGATTTCCCACTTCCCAAAAAAAAAAGTTCGTTTCATTGTATGATGGTTTGTTCTGTTTGCGTGTAATTTATCTATAACAGCATTCTGCTTATTGCTTTATTCCCGTACTAGCTTCTGCCCGCGGCTTCGCTCGCGTTAGAAAGAGACAAAAAGTAGCCTATGTTACTCTCCATCCCTTCAACTATCTCCACTTAAAAAATCACGTCAATTGGTCGCTCCGTTTTGCCGTGAAAGAAGGACAAACAGACAGACAGACACACTTTCCCATTTATAATATTAGTATGGATATTAGTATGGATGTCATAGCATGCAGCTGTCGACGGGGGTCATATAGAATTTAAATTGTTTCTTTTTTTAATTACGTTTAAGTCTATTTCTATAAATGGATAACACAATGATGCTGATTGTCTTGTTCATAAACTAACCTAAATTTAAGTGCGTCTTTCTCTTTCTACTTCATTAAGAAAAAGACAGAAGATACATATTCGTTTAGACCTGTCAAATTAGATAGCGCCTGAAGAAAATTGGCGTATTTTAAGTCATGTTTTTAATCGCGTCTAAATTGTCTATGGAGTGTCTTAATTTGACAGGACTTAACTAATATTTGATCTACTGTCCTTTTTTTTGTGCAATAGAAAGAGAAAGATTCACTCAACTTAAATTTAGGCTAGTTTGTGAATTGGGAATTGACACCAATGTCTTAAAAAAACATAGTTAAATGCAAAAAGTGACAGTATATTTAATTCATAAATACATTAATGTAGTAGCGTTAAGAATATCTACTTAATTTCACATCTCACCATTTATCGCCTTACTAATAATCGCTGCATAAAGTTATGACAGGTTTATACGTCAAAAAATTTATGGTTACACAGGGTTTATTCATTGCATAACTTTACACAGTGATTATTAGTAAGGGTATTAGTTTTTATCTCAAAAATTCACACCTTATATTCTCTTTAAAAATACCTGACTCTGATCCACACATTATTTAACACGGCAGAACAATTTATCCAAGACCAAGTAATGTGTGAAAAAGCACTTAGATTTTAACGAAACTTACAGGAAAGGAATAAGGGGCGATTACCTAAGGGGATTTATAGCAACCGTGCTATAAGGAATTCCGGAAAACTTTGCCTTACAGAAAATAAAAGAAAAGAGAAATGAAAATTTCTGTGGGCGGCCCACTTTGTGTTAATCATAAATATATTTCTGACGTGCTTGTTGGTCTACGTTAGTGACCCTGACTGCTAAGGTTCTGGATTCTATTCTCACCCAGAATAAACTTTGTGTAGTGAGCGTGCGTGTAATTCATCTAATAGAATAGAATAGAATAGTTTTTTATTTCATTAGTTAGTAAGAAAAAGGTTACATGTCACTTACAAATGTAATTCATCTAAGTATAATTATAATGCATGTATTTATAAATTGTATAAATATGATTATCGGTTACCTGATAACCATAACACAAGCTTGACTCATCAAAGGAATTATGGGCAAAATCAACTACAATGTGGATCCCAGAAGTCGTTAAACTCAACCCCCTTAAAACACTAATTCAGGCAAAGTATTTTTTACGTTTTAAAGCATCTATGCGGGCAAAATCGTGGCAATAACCTAGTAAATAAAAAATCAACGATGAATTCCTGCAGGTTTTCACGAAAACTATTTCAATCAGCCCACTGGTCACACATAAAAGAAAAATCTACATAAAAAAGCACTATTTTTAAATCCCCAATTCAGTATTGAAATCTTTATCTGTTTCGCTTCCTGCTAGTAAAAAACTCGACTGCGGACTAAAACCAATAAAGCGAAGATTGATTTCCCCTAGGCAACATTATATTGGCCGAACTGAAAGGTCCAACGTTTTGTGTTAAATTTCTAATTGCACCTTTAGGAATCTGGGTTTTTGATAGAAAAGACAGATAACTTTTTAGGATTTATTCTTCACTAGCTTTTGCCCGCGACTTCGTTTCCGTTCCCGGGGGATTTCCGGGATGAAAACTACCCTATGTCCTTTTTCGGGTCCCAGACTTTATCTAGCATTACCTTAATCTTTTCTAAACGTTGTTGGAGTCGGCATTTAGCCTAACCGGATTCAGCTGGATACCAATGTTTTGCGTGCAGCGACTGACTATCAGACCTTCACAACCCAGGTACTGCGCGACATGACGGTACCCCCAAGTATAAGAAGGATTTATCTGATTAACCGTAATGGCTGCCAAAGTTCTACGAATGAAACCCGGGACCAACAGCTTTACGTGCTTTCCGAGGCACGAGATGACAGTGATGTCCAAGATAAACTTTGGAAAGTACATATGAATTGGAAAAGTTACATTGATACTTGTCCGGATTCGAACCCACAACCTCTTACATGAGAGGCGTAAGGTGTGTAAAATGATTATGAAATATGAAATAATGATAATGAGTCTACATTTAAATATTTATTAAGACATTAATAAATATTAATATTTAGGCAAGTTAGCTTGTTTTATGGTAATTATTATTAAGAATCTTCGTTCATTTGCAGGGTAGTTACTACCCGTGCGAGCTAACATGGCACCTGCTGGCTCGAATACAAACCTTTCCCCGCGACACCGCGCGGCGCACCGCTCTCGTCTTGCGAGTAGCGTTAGCATCACTGTTACAAGATACGGCACAAGTTTAACTAAAATGGCGGATGTGCAGAAACAGATTTTTAGGCGTGCACGTAATTTTTTATTTTACAACTTTGTTTCTAAGTAATTTGTAAAACAAAACGTAAAACGTAACGTAGCGTAAACGTAGTAGTTTGTAAAAACTATCCAAAAAATCATTTTTAAGCCGCAGTTCTTTATTTTAATTTAATTTGTTAATATTTTTATGAGTCTCCTATTTTTTTTATTGGTGTTATCGTATACCTGTCATCTGTCATAGTGTTAGCACAAAATCGAACATCTCCTTTTTTGCACTCATTACTTTAAATGTCAATAATTCGAGCCAGTACCCCTACCATGAGTTGTTATCGAAAACTTACTCGCTACCGTAGGCGTAAAAATGATGTGACAGTCAATAATCCGACTAAATAGTAAGGTTGGCTGTTAGTGAACTACTTTAGGGATTTAGTGGTTTTTTAATTATGATTCCCAATATGTCACTGTTAATTCTATCTGTGACCGCTAGGGGCGCTTTGCAACATTTCATACAATTTATTTACGGAGACGCTAGCGAATTTATTGATGTAAACTCATGGTAGAGCTACAGGTGCCATGTTAGCTCGCACGGATAGTATATTTTAAGCGTCTTACTAATAAACGCTGCATAAAGCTATGACAGGTTTATACGTCAAAAAATGTATGGTTACACAGGCTTTATTCATTGCATAACTTTACACAGTGATTATTAGTAAGGGCATAAGTGTTTTGTCTAATATTTTAATAATTTTGTTATTTTCTAGTGCCAATAATTTTGTTTATAACTCTGTGTTATTAAATATATATCACACAGACACAGAACAAACTGTCTGTCAGGTCATTTAAATAAAATTTGGTACAGAGATTATAGTCTATAGCCTGAGAAAGGACATATGATAGTTTTTAACCCAAAAATCGAACGGGAACAGGATCTATGAGGGTAAAACCGTGGGGTCAATTCATCAGAATAATTTTAACAGTGTCCGAATCGTCCACCAATTATGTTCGCTGCCGACATGACAGAAATTGGTGAGGTCAATATTTGTCTTTATCGTTTATGTTTTGTTTAACAATGTTTATTAACTTTGTTTACAACAAAAACACGCGAAGGTACACAAGGAACAATGAAATTACGAAAAGAACAACAATTATTTTAAACATTGTGTACGTTACACCCTTTTTAATCTGATTTGTAAAACAATTAATTGTTTTGAAAGTTATACACTGACCTTATTGGCTATAATCCGAAAATAAAAACAAGCCTACGCGTGACCGATCGCTGTTTTCCACATTTTTCATCTAGATGTTATAACTTAGGTATACAAAGTAAAATTGTGATTTGAGGAAACTTCTTATATTATAATATTATTACCTTAGTGATTTAAGGAACCTCAAAATGGTATTAGCAAAAAAAAGTTACGTTGCCAGGCTTCACTTTGCAAAAACCCATGACAATCAATTGCAAATAAAATATTTATTTTTAGTTCCGGAATTTCAGACCAAGATTCTGTTGATCTCATAATTTCTTGGTCTGAAATTGCGGAATTAAAAGTAAATATTATTACTATATTTGCATTTGAAAACAAAGTTTCATATGGCTGGTCACATCTCTAGCAGAACTGGTAATCATTAGATTAAACATATTCTGCAGTAGCAACCAGGTTTAGGCAAGCGTGGTGATAGACGCCCACCAGGTTGGACGTCTGGAGAATGATTTGTGAAGGGTAGGGTAGGGGGCAGCTGGTAGCTACTAGGTGCGTTAAGCCATTATGAAGTTAAGAGGACACTTGAAAGAGGCTGGTATCCAGGACTAAACTCTGTCAGTTTAGTGCTGGCCCTCAACGCCAGGAGGGTCTCCCACGGTGGCTGCTGAGATGAGAGGTCCACTCTCTCTCATGTTCCACCGGCTCCTTCGCTAGCAATAGTGCTTCGCAGAAGGAATTGGCAGCATCCCATTCCCACTCTCCCCGAACCATGGCTAGAACCAGGGCTTTATTTTTAAATAAATAGCTTTTCCATAGTAACTATAAAACCGCAGCAGCCAGTTAATAATAAACTACAATTAAAAAACTTTCTAACCAACAAGAAGACTGTACGAACATCTTTTGCAGTTAGAAAGTAGTTTGCATTGGGAATTAAAATGTGCACCTGATTCTAGATTATAAAGCTATTTTCTTGGTCTTAGATACTTTCGCGTAATTGTCTGATAGTGCAACGACTTAGATTCTCTAGGGAAGGGTTCCAGCATTACTAATAAGAGGAAAGTACTCGTAATATGCTTTTAATAAAAGCATGTTTGTTTGTTCTGTGTCTGAGTGTAAATTATCTGTATGTATGTATTGTTACGAGCTGGGGTTCGGGATAAATAAAAATTACAGTTTTAACCGAAAAAAAAACACGATAACTTTATTTAAAATTCACAAACACTTTACTAGAATTCACTAACGCAAACTAACACAACACTACACAAAACACGCACTTTGTATCGCAGTCGTAGTTCCGCTTCGCGGCGACGTTCACTGTTTCGTTCCCAAAACTGAACTGAGACGGCGCGGGGACCGTCAGCTATTTATATCGTCCGGTCATATTTTCTAGAAAGTTCGACAACCCGAGGTACCCAGGTGCATTCGAGAACATTCCAGTAACATCGCGAATGATCGACGATGATCTGGAAGTTTCTCGAATGACCCCTCGGAACTCCATCGAACGTTCTAGAACGTTGTGGAACTTTCCCGAATTTTCTAGTAAATGTGCCCGGAACAATCGGCACTTGCGTCACCAATACCTACCTACGTAACACTGCCCCCTCCTAAGACATGCTCGTCCCGAGCATCATTATTCCCGTAGTATCGTGCCAGACGATCTACATGAACAATTTTAGGCGCAGTTCTCGTACTCTTCCGTATCCGGTAGGTGACGTCGTTGATCTTGGTCACAATTTGGTGTGGTCCATCCCATTTTGCCTGTAGTTTAGGCGACTTCCCTTTGCTACGCACTGGGTTATGCAACCACACCAGTGAACCTTCATCAAATCCGCTATTGTTCATCTTCCGGTCATAGCGAGTTTTCATCCTCTCAGACATCTGCTGGCCTGACTGTCTGACATGCTCATATACGTCATTCATCTTGTTACGCAGGTCATTGGCATAATCTGTTATGCTGCTTGGTGAATCAGGGGGGATGCCAGTTATTAAATCTGCCGGTAACCGCAACTCTCTTCCAAAGTTTGCAAAGGCTGGTGTCACAGTTGTGCTTTCGTGAACAGCACTTCTGTAGGACAGAAGAAACGGCTGTATGTGCTTGTCCCAATCCCGTTGTCTGCTCGCTACAACTTTGGCCAGATATCGTTCCAGTATCTGATTAAATCTTTCCACCATTCCATCAGATTGTGGGTGATATGACGTGGTTCTAGTTTTATGAGTACCCATTACGCGACATGTTTCCTGGAAAACTTGAGATTCGAAATTTCTTCCTTGGTCGCTGTGGATTTCTAAGGGTACCCCGAACCGACAAAAGACTTCGTGGACTAATTTGTCAGCAACTGTCAAAGCTTCTTGATTAGGAATGGCGAAAACTTCCGGCCATTTCGTGAAATTGTCCATGACAACCAAGAAGTACTTGTTTCCGCTTTCACTTTCAGGGAATGGGCCAGCGACGTCTAGTGCTATTCGTTCCCAGGGGGCTCCTACATTGTACACTTTCAGTGCTCCTCTGCTGCGTGTTTGAGGTCCTTTTACTGCCGCACAACTGGTACATTTGCGACACCAATCTTCAACATCCTCTCGACAATGGATCCAATAAAACCGTTCTCGGATCTTCAACAGAGTCCTTTTTACCCCCATGTGTCCTCCGGAACATCCATCGTGGTAGAGCCGAAGAATTTCTGGTACCTTCGATTTCGGCACGACCATTTGCAGATGGCACTTGTCTCCACGAGCATTTTCCCATTTACGGCACAAGACACCATCTTGGAGTACCAAGCTTTCCCACTGTGCCCAATAGCTCTTTGTGGTTGTACTCATTGCTCCAACATCGCACCACTTTGGTTTAGAAGCATTAGCTTTAATCCATTCGAGAATTGGCTTGATATCCGAGTCATTCTGCTGAGCAAGTTGTAGAGTTTCCTTCTACTCATCACTAAGGTCTGTTCTTAGCATTCTGACAGGAACTGCTTCCTTAGCTTCTTGCCTGACACAATGCTTGCAATCCTCCGGACAAGGCCTTCGTGATAAAGCGTCTGCATTACCGTGAGACTTCCCACTGCGATGTTCAATTGAGAAGTGAAACTCTTGCAGCAGGTCAATCCATCTTGCTACTTGCCCTTCCGGATTCTTAAACTGTAGCAACCACTTCAATGCAGCATGGTCAGTTCGAAGGTGGAATTTGCGTCCCAATAAATACTTGCTGAAATGCTGCAAAGTCTTCACAACGGCGAGGAGTTCGCGTCTCGTGACACAATAGTTCCTTTCCGGTTTCGATAAAGACTTGCTGAAGTAAGCTATCACAACTTCATGATCTCCTTTTCGTTGAGACAACACACCACCAATTCCAGTATTACTTGCATCCGTGTCAATTACGAATTCATTTTCTGTATCAGGATAGCCCAAAATCGGAGTATTACACAACCGTTTCTTTAACTCCTCAAAAGCCATATCACAACTATCATCCCAACAGAAAGGTCTCTTCTCCTCGGTAAGTTTATGTAATGGTTTGGCGATGTCTGCAAAATTCTTGACAAACCTTCGATAGTACGAGCACAAACCCAAAAATGCTCTGACCTGCGTCTTATCCTTTGGAATTGGCCATTCCTTGACAGCGACGATTTTCTCTGGATCCGTTTGCACTCCTTCTTTAGACACAACGTGCCCCAGAAAACTAACCTGTTGTCTAAAGAAGGTGCACTTCTTTGGACTTAACTTAAGATTAGCTCCTCGGATTTTAGACAGCACTCGTTCCAGATTTTTAAGGTGGTCTTCAAATGTGCGGCCCACAATGATGATGTCATCTAAATAGACTAAACAGGCGTCTCCAATCAAACCAGTGAGTACCTGCTCCATTAACCTTTCAAAAGTTGCAGGAGCGTTGCACAATCCGAATGGCATAACATTAAATTGCCAAAGTCCTTTTCCCGTAGAGAATGCGGTTTTCTCCTTATCTTTAGGGTCAATTTCCACTTGCCAGTAGCCACTTTTTAGGTCCAACGTGCTAAACCACTTCATTCCTGACAGCGTGTCAAGAGTGTCGTCGATCCTGGGTAATGGATAGCTGTCTTTCTTTGTAATGTCATTCAGCCGACGATAATCCACACAAAACCGCATGCTGCCGTCCTTCTTTTTCACCAGGACCACAGGAGAACACCAGGGACTAGATGAAGGCTCTATAACACCATCCTTTACCATCCCTTCAATCATGGCTTCTACTTCCTTTTCTCTTGCCACTGGTAACCTTCTAGGTCGCTGACGAATAGGTAATTCATTTCCAGTGTTGATTCTGTGCTGAACTAATCCAGTCTTCCCTATGTCAGCGTCATGTGCAGAGAAAATATCGGCGTATTGAAGTAACATCTTCTTAGCCTTATCCATTTCTCTCGCAGATAAATCTGTGCGACAATCTTCCAGAAGATTCAAGATGTGAGAACTTGCATCTTGAGCAACGTTTCGAGAAGGCGGATGTTGGCAATTACGCATCCATGCTACTTCCTCACAGGTACCCATCAACGTACCTTTCTGGATAACTTGTGCTTGTTCACTTGGATTCAGGATGCGTACAGTTGCAACATCAACTGCTCGTACTAAGCTCCGTGCCATCTTCCATGGGAGGTTCTCGTCCAATCTTTCAATTAGAATGCATCTATTTTTCGGTCCAGTATTGCGTGGAAGGCTAACTGGAACTATCGATTCCGACCTGGGAGGAAGAACAGTCTTCTTCAAGCAGTGCACTTTCCCTGATGGTGCACCTTCCATGAAGACTTCTTCCGAACCACACTTCAGGACTCCCTGATTCACGTCGATCTTACAACAGTGCTGTCGCATAAAGTCTAATCCTAGGATGCACTCGTCTTCTATATCAGCCACGATGACTTTATGCCGATAAATTGTGCTACCCAGCTTCAACTTCACCTCTTTCTCGCCTCGGACGGGTATGTGCTGACCAGTAGCTGTTACTAAATTAATGTGGTCATACTTGCTGAAGAAGTCCCCAAGATGACGATTTACTCGGGAACTGACGACCGTGCGAGAAGCTCCAGTGTCCAACGTCAACTTACATGGTCTTCCATTTACTTCACCTTTGATTATCAGGCTGTTCCCATCACGGGCTTGTGAGATCGATATCCTTGGGGCTCCTTGACCACCAGCCAGCACCCGCCCCGCAGTTCTGGCTATCACTCGTTTCCCTGCTGCTGAACGGTGGCAGCAGCCGCACTTCTTTCCGGGGTCTGACCTTCGCTGGAATCTCTTCGCTTAGGGCAACTCGTTCGAATGTGACCTTTCTCCCCACAATTGTAGCATGTGGGACTGTACTTTAAACGGTCACGCGAAGATGCCGCAATCTCCCTGATGCGATGGGCACGGTGGTCTTGCCTCACTGCCTCCACCTCCAGTGCATTGGCCAAGGCTGCCTTCAAAGTCTCATGGTGCCCAAGTCTCACAGCAGCTCTGACTTCAAAGTCACGTATGCCATCGACGAACGCTTGCACCAAATTTCCCTCGATGAGAGCAGGCGCAGACTGGTAAGCCTTCCGTACCAGTTTTTCCACCTCCAGGGCCCACTGCTGCAGGTTTTCCCCGCTGCGTTGCACGCGATCTTTTAACTGAGCACGAAAGACGTGCTCCAGATGGGCGTCCCCGTACCGAGACTCCAAGGCTTCAATAAGCTGCCCATACGTGACATTATTGCCGAGTGCCTCTAAAACTGTTAACGCCTGGTCACGTAGGCCCAAGGTGAGTGCGGTCTTTGCCTGCGCATCCGTCCAGCCATTTGATTCTCTTACAGCTTCAAATTGAAGCTTGTACGCGGGCCAGGAAGATGTTCCGTCGAAAGGAGGCGCTTTAAATCCACGCACTGATGGTGCGGCAACAACAGGGGCCCTAATCTCACCTCCACCAGACTTCAGACATCCCAACGTTTTCTGGATGTCAGCGATCTTGGTTTCAGCCTCGAAGATGCGGTTCTCGTGAAGCTCAACCTTTTCCTTCACGGCTCCAATATCTTTGCCGAACGTTGCATGTAGGTCTTTGATCAGGAGGATCTGTTCCTCCTGTCGGTGGGCCTGCTCTTCCTTGTCGCGCTGCAGCTGTTCTTCCAAACGGCGGGCCTGTTCTTCTTGTCGGCAGGCCTGTTCTTCCTTGTCCCGCTTGAGCTGTTCTTCCAAACGGCGGGCTTGTTCTTGCTGTTGGCGGGCCTGTTCCTCTTGACGACGGGCCTGTTCTTCTTTGTCACGCTGAAGCTGTTCCTCCAAGCGGCGGGCCTGATCTTCTTGACGGCGGGCCTGATCTTCTTGACGGCGGGCCTGTTCTTGCATCATTGCCATCAGGGCAGACAGATCCATTGTCACCGGTGCTGCAGAAACACCAGATCCTGATACCTGAGCTGACGCTAGCTCCGTCGTCGGCTGGCTACCACCCGGTACGTGCTCCGAGGTTGGGTCAAATCGCCTCTGGTCCACCTCCTGCTGACGTTGTTGGCTCCTCGTACGGATTCCTTCCGTGTCGTCCTTCGGTAACACAGGCATGATTTATCCCTCACTTCTGACACCAATTGTTACGAGCTGGGGTTCGGGATAAATAAAAATTACAGTTTTAACCGAAAAAAAAACACGATAACTTTATTTAAAATTCACAAACACTTTACTAGAATTCACTAACGCAAACTAACACAACACTACACAAAACACGCACTTTGTATCGCAGTCGTAGTTCCGCTTCGCGGCGACGTTCACTGTTTCGTTCCCAAAACTGAACTGAGACGGCGCGGGGACCGTCAGCTATTTATATCGTCCGGTCATATTTTCTAGAAAGTTCGACAACCCGAGGTACCCAGGTGCATTCGAGAACATTCCAGTAACATCGCGAATGATCGACGATGATCTGGAAGTTTCTCGAATGACCCCTCGGAACTCCATCGAACGTTCTAGAACGTTGTGGAACTTTCCCGAATTTTCTAGTAAATGTGCCCGGAACAATCGGCACTTGCGTCACCAATACCTACCTACGTAACAGTATTTATCATTATCATTGCATAGTATAAAATATAGTCGCTTGCCGCTGTCTGTATCTATGTATGCTTATAACTTTAAACTACGCAACGGATTTTGATGCGTTTTTTTTTAATAGAAAGTGTGATTCTAGAGGCTTTCAAGATTTTCAAGAATTTGTATCACCCCTGCACAGCTGGGATGGGTCGCTAGTCGACACTAATATTATAAAGAGGAAAACTTTGTATGTTTGTTTGTTTGATTGTAATGAATAGGCTCAAAAACTACTGAACCGATTTTAAAAATTCTTTCACTATTCGAAAGCTACATTGTCAACGAGTAACATAGGCTATATAATATTACGCTATGTCCCACGGGAGCGAAGCAGTAACCAAAAACCTAACGTAACGCGGGTGAAACCGCGAGGAAGAGCTAGTTATAAATAATGTGATTTTAAGTCTGATTGACACTTGCCCGCAACCTCATGAATGACAAACCATTAACAGATATTCTGTTAATTTAATTTAATAATACACCTAATTCTCTAATGACTTTACATCTGATTAAATTATCATGACATTAAGCCAATAAGTGAACAAACATCGTCGTCAAAGCAAATTAATTAAATCCGTTTGTCATCATGTATGTACTAATGAATCGTTTAATTGGTATACTTATCTGATTACAGATAAGTCTAGGAGATAATACTTATTGAATCCATTGTATAGGCTAAGTACGTGGTACTGCCCCCTTACCATGACGTTTAAAGTAAGATTGTTTTATTCCTGTTCAGGAGTGTGCAAGTGACAGCGTTAGACACGTTGTCTAGCGCCGTCTCTTTCCCACTGAAAGTAATATCAAAGTAATACTAATAATAATATATAAAAATAATATATAATATAAAAATAATATATATATAGTAATAATATATAATTATATATTATTATAACACTTACACGTCTATATTTTTTTTATTATTATTTTAATCGAACGATGGAGCCGGTGTTTCGTAACTGACTACTCTGAGAAGAAACATTTGAAACTAACTCAAAAGTCTCTTTTGAAGTCCATACAATTATATTGGTCAAATTATGCGAGGATCATGAATGTTAATGTTTGATGTACTTATATCAGGGGGCATACCACTAGCTCTTATCAGCAGTATTACTTTGATATTACTTTCAGTGGGAAAGAGACGGCGCCATCCTTCAATCGAATCGAAATTTACAATTTAAATTACTATAATTACACTATATCTCTATTAAACTCCATTTATTTTAGAAAAAACAAAAAATACAACACATATCATTCATTCCTTTAATCCCAATCCTCGCAAAAAGCGAAGATCTAGGATCAAAACAATTCTCAGGAGGAACTGCCCTTAATTCTTATTCAAAGCACGTATCAGCCCACATATACCAAAAATACTTGAAAAATCCCAACCCTTGTCTGCTTTATATTGAACGGTTAAAATGTTCGTTTCTTAGATAACTTTGCACTAGCAGGTTCGTGGACTTTTGGCGTCAAGGGTAGTCAGTTACAGCGGAAAGATATACCAAAAATCGGAATTCGGATTTTCTTGTTTTTATAATATTGTAGCTTTATATCAGTTTCATTATTTATAAATAAATAAAAAAAGATATAAAATGTTTAATGCCTTAAGTCATTCTCTGCCAAACAACCATGGTAAATTTTTGTTTGATGCATTAGTTTCGCAGAGTATGACCTTCGAAATAAAAAAAAACCGCCCAAGTGCGAGTCAAACTGACTCACGAACTTAATTCCGTACTTCCGTACTAATATTATAAATGCGAAAGTAACTCTGTCTGTCTGTCTGTCTTCCGGAGATTTCCGGGATGAAAAGTATCCTATGTCCTTTCTCGGGTCTCAGACTATATCTGTGCAAAAGCTCATTCAAATCGGTTCAGTGGTTTAGGCGAGAAGAAGAGACAGACATACAGAGTTACTTTCACACTTATAAAATTAAGTATGACTTTTCTTTTTTTTACTATTTCTTGTTATAACGGCCAACCTTTGATTATAAAAATCAATGCGGTCAACTGTTTGGCTACCACGGTTAATGAGATACATTCGTGATAGACGCACAGACAGACAGACATACCAGGAATATGTATCAAGCTTTTTGCTACACCACTCTATTGCGACGTACTTACGTATAGCAAAGGAACGTCAAAGTGGTTTTGGCGTTTCTCATTTGGAAAAAGAAAGAAAGAAAAAATAGAAAGAAAACACATTTATTCTAGACACACAGAGACACACAATTAAAAACAATAACTATAGACGAACAAAGCGTACAATAAAAAGCCTGTGCGAGGCCAGAAAAGGCATGCCTCAGCATGGAGCTGCGTCAGAGAGTCGCAGCGCTGGTATTCTGGCAGGGCCTAAAGTGACGTAGACACCATTACACCCATGTCCTACAGTGATAATATGGCCCTTACTAATAGAATTCGTTTGGTATCATTTGAGAACGAAATCCCAAAAACATAACATTTAGAAAGAAAATTGTGTTTGTTAGCACAGGAAATGAAAACAAAATTATAGGATTTTACATATTTTTCTAATGGCTTCTTTGGGATTTCATTATATTTCCTTTTAAGAACATTCTTCAACAGAAAGTTACCAAAATTCTCTTTGAAAATTTTCCGTTTGATGTTTCCATGTTATGAAAAACAAATATGGTTCTGACACATATTTTTTTTATATTGAAAATATTTCAAACTACCACCTCAGTTATTATTCAAATAAATGTGCCATATTATACATATATATATTGCCATTATTGCCATACAACGTGACAATGCTGCCAGTCTTTTGGGCACCTGTCCTATTGACAGCGATGCGGACGACTTTTTTGATGCCCTGTGAGGCTTTATACAAATTGTATAAGTATATTTATTTAAGTTTTGTATATATTATATTTAGATTTCATAGTTAAGTTAGTTATATTAAATAAAGGTTATCAAACAATCAAACATTCTGCTGTTAAATAAACATTAAAGACATTATCATCTCCTTATTTCCCAACTATGTTGAGGTCGGCTTCCAGCTTAACCGGATTCAGCTGGGTACCAGTATTTTACATGAAGCGACTGTCTATCAGTCCTCCACAACCCAGTAACTGGGCGACACGATACCTCTTGGTGAGACTGGTCAGACTTTCTAGAATACCCGTAACGACTGTCAAAGTTCTACAAATGACAACCGGGACCAACGGCTTTACATTCTGTTTAAGGCACGGGATATTAGTGATGTCCCATTTAAACATTAAAGTAAGTCTTGAATTAGATGATTTTTAAATCAATTAGAAATTATATTTTTTTAATACTTCCAATACTTAGAGCCTTTTCTGTGGTAGCAGTGTATTGTACAACATTAACTTGCTACGAAAATGTTGCATAATTATTAACAAAATAAATATAATTGTACTAGTTTTAGCCCGCGGCTTCGCTCGCGTTAGAAAGAGACAAAAAGTAGCCTATGTTGCTCTCCATCCCTTCAACTATCTCCACTTAAAAAATCACGTCAATCCGTCGCTCCGTTTTGCCGTGAAAGAAAGACAAACAGACAGACAGACAGACAGACACACTTTCCCATTTATAATATTATTAGTATGGATGGTTAAGATATTTATCTAGGGGCGTATGCAGCTTGGAATAAAGGTTATTCTATATTATGCTATTATGTTCTATTCTATTCTATTATGTTAGCCCCGCATCCGCGACGTCTTCGCTGTACTGTGATATCTAAAGATATAATTAAAATGAATTCAACCCCCTTTGGGTTAACGATTGGGGAAGGGTAATAAAGCACAAAAAGATTTTATGATTTTAGTCCGTCTGTATGTATGTATTTCGCTGACCTCAAAAATTGCGAACAAGATTTTATGCGTTATTCACAAATAGTTAAAAGTTATGTTTTTTTTTTGGTGTGTGGTAAAACTTATGTCAGGGTACAGTATAGCAAAAAAGTATTCATCATTTAAAAGTAAAGTGTTAAACGCCTAGTCAAATAAGCCTAGCAATATGTTCACAACTACTGTACTACTTTGTGTACAATTAGTACCAATGATGGTACTACGGCATTTTTTTTCGCCTCGGTACCTTTAGTGGTACTGTGGATTTTTTTATTTACCGTTATTCCATCACCCATAAAACCAATGCAATTTTTAATACATTACCACTTCATGTTACTGCGCTCCTAGTACTATTCTTTGAATTAAACCTTCAAACACACGTGATTCGAGACTCAATAAAAATACAATATCAGCGCGACAGCCGGCTGTCGCTTGGTCGACGTAAGGTTAAATGGTCAGTATTTTTAATGTACGCACATTGGTGCCGATTTTCTTATACACAAACTAACGTAAATTTAAGTTAAGTGCATCGTTCTCTTTCCGTTAAATTAAGAAAAGGACAGATGATAAAATATTAGTTACGTCCTATCAAATTTAGACACTCCATAGATAATTTAGACGCGATTTAAAAACATGGCGTCTAAATATGCGTCAATTTTCTTCAGGGGCAAAGCGGGCAAAAGCTAGTCTATCCTTCTATACTAATATTAAAAAAAGAGGAAAGATACTTTTAAATTTTTGTATGTAACGAATAAACTCAAAAACTACTGGACCGATTTCAAAAATTCTTTTTTTATAAGAAAGTTACATAATCCTTGAGGAATGTAGGCTATATAATATCACGCTGTGTCCCACGGGAGCGAAGCAGTAACAAAAAATCTAACGTAACGCGGGTGAAACCGCGAGGAACAGCTAGTAAATTATAAAATTAACTATAAAAAACTCTTTTACTGTAACCACACCCAAACTTGACGATTACTAAAGACGGCTAAACTTAGCTGTGTTCGCATTCAACAGATAAGAGTTTGAAGAAAAAACTCCGAATTAAAAACTTTGTGCAGATCATACCCGTGATCAGAGCAAAACGGACTTTATTTTAAAAGAAAATTGTTGTAAAAACTTTTGTGACATGACCGACGGAAATATGAGAGTTTTTTAAAAAACTGTAAAGTGTAAGGCGCTAGGCAAATGCGAGGTACGCAGACCAACACATATATATTATATTATTATTTTTTCAATTTGATGTACTAATATTAAAAATTAAAATTATCGTGATGGCCCAGTGGTTAGGGTTCGAATCCGGGCAAATACCAATGTGACTTTTTCAATTAATATACTTTCTAAAAAATTTCTTGGACATCACAGCCAACATTGAAAGAAAACATCGTGAGGAAACCTTGACTTGTAGTGAATATAAGTCCAAAAATGCCAAGCGTGGTGATCAATACACGAGCCTGCTCTGTATGAGTATGGCCTTTGCCCTGCATACTACATATAATAATATCAGTATGTAGTAGTTAATATTATATGTACAATTATTGTAATCGACACGTACTGCTTTAAGATTTAATCGTGGCAAAAATGTAATATCTTGCTGGAAACTTTATTTTCAAGGCGTTTGGAGTTGAAACCCTTTCTCTTTTGAAAGAAAGCTGATTGGCCGACAAACAAAACAAAAACTAGAACTTAAAGAAGGACATAGGTTACATTAAATACAATAAACGATATTTAAAGAAAGTCACAATCAAAAAATGTTAAAATCAAAATTGCGAAATTTATTGTTACAAAACGAAGATTAGTTATTACCGGGCTCATTGGCAAATAATGAATCTCAAAACAAGACGGGGCTCATTATTTACTAATGAGCTGTAGGTATAAAAATAGTGACAAAGTTGTGGCTTACGTTTAATGTATTTGTGTTTAGGCTTAACTTTAATTTTGTTTTTGTATAAAACACGAGCGCTTCTCGCCATCAAACTGCAAAGTTTGGCGAGTTCAAATTTTATGTAAAATTTAGTTTAATTTAAGTGAATAAATTCTTTAAAAAAAAAAAAAAAACGATTCATCTACAAAAACTAACATCAGCACATTTGCACAAAAATTGAACAAAACAACAGAGCAGATCAAATGAAATCGTTTCAATCAAATAATTGATTAAATTGAAAAGGCGCCAAAGGGAGGGTAAGCTCCTAATATAATAATAAATCAATCTCAATATGACGTTTGAAAACGGAATTCTGGAATCCTCTAAGGAGCTGTCAACGAGAAACGTCATTCCAATTTAAGTACATTGAAAGCCCTTTAGAGTGGAGCCTTTTTAATATGGGATTTTAAAAAGGAAAATTTGGAAACGTTCAAGTGTTTTTTTTTTCTCAATTTATTTGGGTGTTGAGGGATAGAAACTTATTGCGTTAGTTAAAAGAGGTTCATTATTAACTAGTTTTTGCCCGTGTGAATGTCGATTCGTCCCCTATTTTAACACTTTGGGGTTGGATTTTCCAAAAATCCTTATTTTAACACTTTACACTTCAATATTTTGATTTTATTATTTTAAGCGAACAATGGGGACGGTCTTTTCTAGCTGACTACTCTAAAAAGAAACATCCGAAACAAATTAAAAGTCAAAGTCTCTTTTAAAGTCCATACAATCGTATTGGTCAAAAATGTGCGAGAACCATGAAGATTAAAGGCTGAAGTAATCTCTTGATTTATTTATTTATTAAATAAAACTTATTGATGAGATAAGCACACAGATTTGAGTGGACCTTTCCAGACAATGCAAGCATTTGTCAGTAATCGTTGAGTTCAAATAAAACCGTAAGCTGAATAGCATAATGTGATGCTCCAAACATTATAGGAAAATATTTTTTTTTAAACTCAACTATCAGACTGATGGTTAACGGTAAAAAATATTCAGAGTATTATTTTGTTCTGGCATTTTTATTTTTTGGAAACGAAATGTTAATATTTCATCTGATGGCCAACACTTAAGGATTTGTCACACTGGATGCGTCCGCGGCCTGCGGTCAGGTCAAAGTGAACGCAGCCCGCATCATGTATGAACAACATTGTCGGCATCAATATATTTTGTATAGAATGCGATCTGACCGTGCGAGCACAACCAAAGAGCGCATGTTGGGCCGACGGGGCGGCGACCGACAGCGTTGTTCATACATGATGCGGGCTGCGTTCACTTTGACCTGACCGCAGGCCGCAGAACGCATCCAGTGTGACAAATCCTTTTAACATGATTACATCAATGTCTTAAAACATCAAGAGTGTGCTACTTTACCATGTCAGTGTCATGTTAGTATTTATTTTGACAATGTGGCGCAAGGACTTATAAACAGTACCCTTGGCTAAGAATTGGCACTTCGTGAGAATTGTTTTACGTACTTCGTGACTCCAGATTAATTTGGTATGGTTATGGTAAACTTTACGGTTTGTTAGAAGGCAAAAATATTATAATAATTAAGCTGTCGACAGCCAGCTGTCTCGCTGCTGTTGGCTTTCTGTTGTGTCTCAAATCACGTGTGTTCGAGGATTAAATGTGTGTTTCATGTAATTGCCAGTAACTTCCGAAATTGCAGTTGGGTTTATACTTTTCTTTTTTTTGAAGTGAAAACTTCTTTAGCGGCGTTGAGCACTTTTTCTGTAATGGGTATAAAATCTTAAACTCGCGTCAGGACAAGTGACCTGATCGAAAAAGCGTAGGACGGATGGATAGTAGACAGCTGTCACCATCCATGGATGCGCGTGGCACGCTGTTAATAATCAAGTTTTCACTTCTGCCGGCACTCCCGGAGTGCTACCCGTCTTTTTTTTTTAATTAGTACCTATACCCTCCCACAACTAAAACGAATTCAATGACACCTCATGTGGCGAAATCCGTTCACGGATTAGTTAGGCAGTAGAGCGTGCCATGGAATATATTATACATACTCAAGGAAACCATAACCCTCTTTTCCAAAGACCAGTATTTTTTTAAATAATATACCTATAATAATATATATAATATATACATATAATAATATATATAATATATAACTTGTATTGAATACAAGTGTGTAAAATGCCAGATAAATAGGGAATTGTAATTTTTTTTTAACTAAACACAGATCCATTAAAGAGAGTTATACAAACTCTAGGCTAGTTTGTCAGCCTATAACAATATTAATAAGGACCAAATTACGTTGCATCGAACACGCAAAATATTACTACATTTTGCCCACGGCTTCGCTCGCGTTAGAAAGAGACAGATAGTAGCCTATGTTACTCTCCATCCCTTCAACTATCTCCACTTAAAAAATTACGTCAATTCGTCGCTCCGTTTTGCCGTGAAAGGAAGACAAACATACAGACAGACAGACAGACACACTTTCCCATTTATAATATTATTAGGATATTAGGATGTCAAATACGCTTAGTGAAGTCACATCATAATCGAACCAAAATGATGATTGTTCTTAATAATTTTGTAACCAAAATAAAAGCAATATTAAAGAAAATGTTTAACTCATTTTATTAAGAGAGGGAGATTTTAACACCATAACCCTACAAAATTTGGGGGTGCATAGGGGCGGCACTCCGGTATCACCGGATGCCTGCCTACCTCTGTCGTGTGGTCGAGGCCTATCTGACGGACAGGGCCGTCATCTACCCCGGTCACGAGGGAGTGTGGAGTCGACGAGGGATGTCGTGCGGTGTTCCACAGGGATCGGTCTTGGGGCCGCTTCTGTGGGACATCGGGTACGACTGGGTGCTGCGCGCCGACCTTCCCGAAGGCGTCAGCGTAGTGTGCTACGCTGACGACACGCTAGTCCTATCGCAGGGAGGGTCGTTCCAGGCGGCGGCCGACTTGATGTCGAGTGGTGTTGCGACAGTCGTGGATAGGATCCGGCAACTGGGACTTGAGGTGGCCCTGCACAAGTCCGAGGCCATGTGTTTTCATGGCCCTCGGCACCGGCCACCTCCGGGGTCTCAGATAACGGTAGGAGGGGTTCACATCGGTGTCGAGTCGACGATAAAGTACCTGGGACTTGTCCTCGACAACCGATGGAACTTTACGGAGCACTTCCGACGTTTGGGCCCCAAACTGGCGAAGGCCGGAGCTGCCCTCAAGCGGCTCCTGCCCAATCTCGGTGGCCCAAACGCCTCCTGCCGGAGGCTCTACACGGGGATCGTGCGGTCCATGGCCCTCTACGGGGCTCCGGTGTGGGCGCCCAATCTAGCCGCGGCTCCGGCCCGACTTCTGAGGGCGTCCCAGAGAGCGTCATGGCCATTCGCATGGTGCGGGGATACCGCACGGTCTCCTGTGAGGCGGCATGCCTCCTTGCCGGCGTCCCGCCGTGGGATCTGGAGGCAACAGTCCTTGCACACACGTACGAGTGGCGCGTGGAAGTGCAACGCCGGGGTGAAGTCCCGATGCCGCGGGTTATCGCGGCACGGCTCACGGAGCTCCGGCGAGATCTCATGGCGGAATGGAGACAACGACTGTCGCAACCTAGTGCTGGGCACGCCGTTATAGCGGCGGTAAGACCCCTCTTTGAGGAGTGGCTGGAGAGGCGTCATGGCACTCTCACGTTTCGCTTGACACAGGTCCTCACCGGACATGGTCAGTTCGGGAGGTTCCTGTGTCGGATTCGGGCGGAAGCGACGCCTGGGTGTCACCACTGCAGTAACGGTCGCCTGGAGGACACGGTCGAGCACACAGTTGAGGTGTGCCGCGCATGGGCGGAGCATCGACGTGTCCTCGTAGAGGCGATCGGCGGCGGTGACCTCTCGCGCCCGGCGCTGGTTCAGGCCATGCTTCGGGGCGAGACGGAATGGGATGCCGTCGCCTCCTTCTGCGAAGCAGTTATGCTAGTGAAGGAAGCGGCGGCGCGCGAGAGGCAACGACGAGCCTCTCGCCCCGGACTAAGACCCAGGCGAAGACGTCGAGAGTCGCAAGACGACTACCGGCCACCGTAGGCGCGGTTCTGCGGATGGCGAGCTATGGGTAGCTCGCCGCCCGGCTAGGACCAGGACCGCGTAGACGGCGCGTTTTGTTCCACGCGCGCCTCAAAGAGAAGGAGTCAGCACAAGAAGGGGCCCAACAGGGCCAACGCCTGCCGGGGTTGCGGAATGTTTATAGTGGTTACCGTGACCCTGGAACATAAAGGGCAATCGAAGGAACATGAGTGGGTTTTAGTCAGTAAGAGTCTGACACGCCCTCCCGTCGCACCCAGGACGGGAGCAGTCATTGGATGATTTCCCACTCAAAAAAAAAAAAAAAAAAAAAAACCCTACAAAATTGATCGTTTAACAACAACAACGAACAATTTATACCTCCCACTAAATAAATAAAGAAAGCACCGTTAATTAATAAACATACAATAATTCAATTAAGTACACACGACTACTAACATAATCAAGCATTTACATTACCAGTATAAGCTAACCTCTTCCAATACAGAAAAAGTATCCAATGCGAGGTCATCTGTTACTGGAGGCTGTGTATACGCCAACCGCAAAGTGTCTTGTTGTTGTCGTCTCGCTCTAATAACACTTTCTAATTTTCTGTCTCATTCGCGCACGACCTTCGCGGAAATGTAAGCCGTTTTGCGCATGGTCTAAGTGAAAGGCGTGTGGAGAATTATATTTTTTATAAAGTTATTTTTTGACTGCTGTGCCTAATACAAGCTAAAAACTCGGCTCCGCAAATAAAAGCACCATTAAACGTTTCCTCTTAAACACTGCGGGTGCTTAAGAGAAAACGTTAAATGTCTAAGAGGCTTGTAAGTTTTTTATTATTCTTTTAAAGCCGAGATCAATTAGGGACACTGGTTATGACTCTAAGTATGACAGTGGTTCACTGCTCCATTACGTACTTGCAACTGCCGATAGCAGTTGCAAGTACGACAGCTGAGCCAGCTATTGATAAAATTGTAGAAAAATATGTATGTAACCAAATACAAAATTATTACTTGAAAAACGACGTATTATCCAACACGCAGTATGGTTTTCAACCCAGCAAATCGACTTCACAACTATTATCAAAATTCACGGATGAAGTCAATGAAGCTCTGGGTGATAGACATCAAGTCATTCTGCTTTTCATTGACTTCAGCAAGGCATTTGATACGCTGAGGCATGACACACTGTTAACCAAATTAGATAACTCTGGAGTTCGTGGACCAATACTTGAATGGTGTAAGGACTATCTCAAAAATAGGAAATACAATGTTAAGATCAATAAAGAAATCAGTGACGCGGTTGAAGTTACCGAAGGAACAGCGCAAGGCTCGGTACTCGGACCCTTACATTACCTCGCATACGTCAACGACATGGAGCATGTAGTTAACTACTGTTCCGTCTATCAATATGCAGACGATACATGCCTTGTAGCGACACACAAGGACATAAAAATAGCAGCTCATCTACTGCAGCAAGATTTCACTAGAGTATCTAAATGGGCACACGACGCTGGTTTAGTACTTAACGCGAAAAAAACCAAAATTATACACGTACACTCTAATCATGCTAAAAATATAAGTCCCTTTAAAATAATTGCACACAACCATTATTGTCTTCATCTAAATGTATCATGCTCATGTAAATGCGAGGCCATTGATCAAGTAACACACCACACCTATCTAGGATTAATAGTAGACAATCGATTTAGCTGGAGCTTTCATGTGGACTCGGTCTGTGACAAGTTACGAGCAATTCTAGCAAAATTTTATATACTGAAACCTAAAGTTCCATTTAAAATTCTACTCAATATGTACATTGCTTTAGCGGAATCTATAATATCATACGGACTTACCAGTTATGGGCGTACATTTAAAACATATATGGAACGAATTTATAAACTGCAAGTTAGATTACTAAAGCTTATCGTGCCGAGAAAAATTAGGGAAAAACACAAGGATTGCGTTATCGAATTATTTAAATACTGTAATATACTACCGGTACAAAGTAAACTTCACATGGCCCTCTTAATAGAACAATATCACAATAAAAGCATCCAAATACCCATAAGTCACAAAATAGTTACTAGAAATGTTACCAACAAAAAACTATTAGTACCACAGGTTAGGAACTATTATGGTAGGCGAACGGCGAAGTTCCTAATTCCAACAGTAACCAATAAAATTCCTCTTATTATTAAAAAAGATATAACTTCAAAAAACTATAAACTAAAATACAAGAAATATTTTTACGACAACATAACAAACATCCTCACATAAAATTCAAACAACCTGTATTATCAACGTTTGCGTCGACTCGCAGAACCGGTTTCTTGATGAATCCAACAATGAGTGAATGTGAATAGACCGTACGAATAGATGTTTACCGTTTAATATTTTGTGCACAATACCTTACTTTTATTATTTGTTAAACATTAATTATTGATTAAGTAGTAAAATTGTGTTTCTTAAAAAACGAATGTGAGCACCAGCACAAACCATTTTTGGTTTATTGGTGCAAAACAAAATGAAAAATGTACAATACCTGAACTTAAAATAAATAAAAAAAAATAAAAAAAAATAATAAGATTAAGGCCTTGAATTCGATTTTCAAGTTAGACAAAAAGTATAATAATATTTCTGTGTATACTAAGAATTTCTCAGTTTAGCACAAAGTTTATTTATTTATTTAAGGAATAATGTTTAGAAGTTCTTGATGCTAAACTTCTGTGCCCCACAAAACTTGTGAAATTTCTTGTGTTGGTAACTAAATGTCATTTGTAGAAATTGTACTACTCTTACGGATGACTAGAACCTATAGTCTGATATTTGGTCTAAGATGGTAACACCATTACTTTTGTAGGCAGTAATTCCTTGTATACGCTAACTATTCAGCTGCATTCATCCTTAGAATGAAGGCCGGCCCGACATCTACATCGTGATGTGCTAAAATAAAGTAAATTGTCAATACAAAACACCTAGACGAGACACGAAGGTTACGACAATATCATAAAGAGCGCATAAAAATACCTTACGCCGCCATTTTGTGATTAGTCGGAATAATAATATGTACATATAAACCTGATTTAAAAAAGCATAGATAACTAAACGTTGATCAGTAAGCGTTTCAGGTAAGCAATATTGCTGTTACTGTCGCGCTATTGTCTTATAATGATGGTTGGATAGACACAGAGAATAGGTGAGCCGAAGTATTTTAGCTTTGGCTCAGCTGCTTGCTTTTATTTGGTTTTCTTGTCCAGTGATTAGTAACCAAATTAGTAGTTATTATTTGTACACATAGTCCCATATTGGACACGTCAAAGTATGATGAGCATATTGTTTGTTCTGTGTATGTGTATATAAGTTTGAATCTATACTAATATTAACCTTTCGATGCCAAAGGGACAGCCGGCTGTCGGGCGGCTATTGTCTTTCTATTGTGTCTCGCTCGATCCCGTGTGTTCGAACGATAAAAAGCAGGAGAGTTTGTTTGATTGAACTCTCTATTCTCATAAATTACTGCTCCTTTTTTATATTGAAGAAGATTTATAATAACATCACGTTACAACATACAAGAGCGGAGCAATAATTCATGACGAGGTTAAAATAAAGAGAGGGTATCTATATAAAATATATCAAATATCTTAGTACAGCCTCTGACTAGTTTTCCACCACATGGCCGTGCCTGAGTTTTCACAGCACAGTTATTTATTTCTTAATCTTAACCTCAGACCGCCTATCACTTAAACCGCACTCCAAAACACAATAAACGCAGATCGCGCCGCGATTACATGCCGCGGCGTGTAAGATATTCGGTCAAGTTTAATATAAGAGAACGAGCGTTGTACTTTAAATGTTTTATTTATTTTCTCACTTTGTCGAGAAATTGTCACGAAGTCTGATGCAAGACCGTCGGAGATGTGACGTCATTATGATGAGATGAGATCCGCGAGACTTAATTATATTCATTCATAAGTGCTGGATATAAATATACAAGGTGTATTTTAGGAAAAATATCAGCTGTTTCTATGAAAAGTTCAATGCCCTCCCGACCATAATGTATGAAACAGCTGATATTTTTTTCGCGATTTCCGAGTTGGTTCCATAATAAAAGTTGTTTGTTTTTATGAGTAGAATCATCTCCTAGCGGGTTGAGCAAGACCAAAAACACACCTAGTATAAAACAACATGATGGCCTATGCTGAGCCGCCCGCTCTCTCGAATCCGGGCAAGCACCAATATAACTTTTTCAATTCATAATGTACTTCCTAAAGTATATCTTGGACATCACCGACATCCTGTGGCTCTAAAACTTTGACCGTCGTTACGGATAGTTATAAGCCAGAGAGTCTGACCAGTCTAGCCAAGGGATATCGTATAGCCAGCAACTGGGTTGTGGGTACAACTGAATCCGGTTGGACTGAAAGCCTGACTAAACTTTAGAAAGTACATATGAATTGAAAAAGTCATATTGTTACCTGGGGCCCTAGTCTGCTATTACAATCGTGTCTCAATGACCAGTCATCGGCCGGATATTTGACAACTTTGACAGTTTTTGTATGGGAAATGTGTCAAAAGTTTGACGTTACACGTCAAAAATCGATAATTGAGACACGATTGTAATATCAGACTAGGGCCCCTGGTCTGATTCGAACCCACAACCTCTTACATGAGAGGCAGGATCCTTAGCCAATGGACTATCACGCAGCCGTTAGATAAACTCAGAAAGTCTACATATAAAGTGCCAATGCCTGCCGGAGTTGCGGAATAGTTCTAATAGTTACCGCGGGCCCAGAACATAAAGAGCAACCAAAGGAACATGGGTGGGTTTTACTCAGTAAAAGTCTGACACTCGCTCCCTCTCCACCCAGAACGGGAGAAGACATTTGTTGATTTCCCATCCACAAAAAAAAACATTCAAAATTATCCCTGACGAGTTTCGAATTCACAACCTCATACACATAGGCGACAGCTAACTACCTACTAGATACATAACGACACTTAACTAGGTACCTCATATCTACGAAAAAGAAACCAGAAATCTCATTAGTGCTACTTTATGAGTTGGTAATCACATCGATTTATTAGATTTTGCACGTATCCTACGTATTTGTTTAATATTAGCAATCTGACCGCCTTATTTCTACTAGTTTACATCCTACTGATATTATAAAATATGTAGAATTTTCTATGTGTGTGTGTGTGAATGTTTGTATTACTCTTTCACGTAAGAAGCAGTAGCCGTTCTCGCAGGAAAGCGACATGGCAGAAACCTAAAACCAGACTCGAACTCGGCAGAAGACGCTTTCAATTTATGGGCCCATTTATTTACTCCAAACTTAATAAAGAACTCAACATCGTAGAAATGACAAAATATAGTTGTAAGACACATGTAGTCAAATTTCTCAAAAAACTGAATTACGACACTACAGAATCTTTTTTAAAAAATCCGTACAAATAATGTACTAAACTCCTATTTATCACTACTTTTTATATAATTATTTATTTCTGGTCACGAATATTCACTCTAGTTAATCTGAAACATAGACACACACCTACACTCGCGTACTTACCATCTCATACAAATTGAAATACACACACACTCACTCACACGCATTTAACATACACACCTATACACACCATCACACACACATACAAACTTTTTTTTAGTTTTGTTTGTTTAATTTTTTACCTTACCTACTCTTTATTACTCCGGTTATTGTACATGTTTGTTGTGACGAATGAGACTATCCTCCACGACACAGGGAATCCTAGTGTGGAGGATAGAGTATTTTATCACTATAAATTGTGTTTTTTGGACAATAAAGATTTTATTTATTAACTACTGTACAGATTTTAATGAAACTTTACAATAATATAGGATATACATCAGAATAACATTAGGTAACCGCAGCAGTAAGAGTATTTATAAAAGTATGAATTTTAACTCCATTATTACTCAACATTATAATGTAGAAGATTTTTTAAGTTGTTTGGTTAAACGCGCTAATCTGAAGGACTATCGAATCGAATTAAATTGGCTAATCCATGACATTATTGTGGGTTCCTTTACGCCAAATCTACTGATTTAAATGAAATTTAGCACAGAGATAGTGCATAGCCTGGGAAAGGACATAGGTAGGATTTTAAGCCAAAAATCCCACGGGAAGGAGAGCAACGCGAGAAAAACCGCGGCAGACAGTTAGTATTATAAAGTAAAAGATTTTTTTTGTTGTTTTATTGCAATGTCAATAAACACTTTGTTGACAGATATGAGTAGAAAGATTGTCATCATCATCATAACATCTTAAAGAGCTTCCCACGCTTTTTTACAATAATATACATTGATTTTTAGTTGAATTTTCTATCAAATCGTGAATTTACGTTTTTTTTATAATAAAGTCGTTCAAAGTAGGAAAAAATCAAGTCCAAAAGACTCTATTACATACAAACATACAAAATTACAAACATACGGTGAAGCTATAAAACCTTCGAACGCATGTGATTAGAGACATAATAGAAAGACGCGACGAATAGAAAGAACGACGCAGCGCGACAGCCGGCTGTCGCTTGAACGTCGGTTAAAAGTGTCCTAGAAAGAACAACACGATGGTTTTTATTGCGCCAACCTGTTTTAATTTCCCATAAGAAGTCAAGATTCTTTATTATTGCATAAACGCAGGCAACGCAATAGTCTGCGACTAGTTTAGGGCTGGGCTGTCTTAATCTTTTCTATGGCATTTCTACAGAATAAGTAATAGATTAATAATCAGGCTAGGTTTTGAAACAAAACTTAAGATCTTTCATCATTAAACCTTCAAACACACGTAATTCCAAACACAATAGAAAGACAATAGCAGCCTGGCAGACGGCTGTCGTTCGGTTGATGAAAGGTTAATATTTGTGGCTTGCCACTAGGCCATCTACACAATTTATGCTTTAAATCTAGCATACTGTGTATTTACGCTTGATAAATAACTTCTGAGACTTTATTCCTGAGAGAGAGAGAGAACTGACAAACACATAGACAGAGTAACAAGCAATCCTTTGAGGTTTTTTTTGGGGAGTGGGAAATCATCAAATGACTGCTCCCGTCCTGGGTGTGGCGGGAGAGCGTGTCAGACTTTTATTGACTAAAACCCACTCATGTTCCTTCGGTTGCCCTTTATGTTCCAGGGTCACGGTAACTATTATAAACACTCCGCAACCCATTTAGGTAAGAAACCTTTAACGCAAACATACTAACATTTTATAATGCTGTTATGATTAACTTATAAATCGTGATCTAACGACTGGAAACTAGAATTTTTGGAATTTTTGCAAACATTATACATTTGTGTCTACGAAATAATACATTCATATTTATTCTAATAACCTGTTTTGTTACAAAATTGACGTTAAACTATTTTATTTATTTGCTAGATGACCTAACTTACATTGAGACAGCCTACTTAAATTACCCTATTTCATATTGACGGGCTTGTTGGTCTAGTGATTAGTGACCCTGACTGCTAAGCCGCAGGTCGTGGGTTCGATTCCCACCCAGGACAAACTTTGTGTGATGAGCACGAATGTTTGTTCTGTGTCTGGGTGTGTTTTATCTATATTATGTATGTATTTAAAAATATATAAGTATGTTTATCAGTTGTCTGGTTACCATAGTACAAGCTCTGCTTAGTTTGGGATCAGACCACCGTGTGTGAGTTGTCCGAAGATATTTATTTATTATTATTATTTATATGGCGTATCGACATTGGCATGGACGAAGGTGCAAACAAAAATAGTTTACTAGCTTTTGCCCGCTGCCCCGTTCGCGTTAGAAAGAGACAAAAAGTAGTCTATGTCACTCTCCATCCCTTCAACTATCACAACTTAAAAAATCACGTCAATCTGTCGCTCCGTTTTGCCGTAAAAGACTGACAAACAGACAGACAGACAGATGATGTAAGATGTTACAACTGCTACTTTCGGGCACTTTTTGGATCTGAAAACTGCAAAAAGCCTAGGTGAAAGATGGGACCAATTTATAAGCTTCAAAATATTTTTGACACCTGCAACGAAGTTTATTTTTAACAAGTTTTGATATTATCTACTAGAATATTAATCTCTAAATATACTGAAATATTAATATTTGACAGTTTATCGATATATTAACTCTCGAGATGATTTTATTTTATGGATAAAAACTTACACTAAGCATAAAATGTAAATTTCAAGATAATGACTCGGGGTTCAAATTGTAAATGTCTTCGACAAGGTACGTCTACGTATAATAAATGAATACTACCACAACTTAAGTGATATCCGTAAGTGCGAAAGGCCGGAGTCGTTGCGTAATCTGTCCTATTTACCTACATTTATTATACCCAAAAATACAAACGTATATGGAGCCCGGACGTGGGAATGCATATACTACCAATTTATATAAATGAATTACCCCTGGAAATTCGTAATGCAATAAATGTAAAAAACTGTTCCAAAGTGTTAAAAAATATTTTTAGAACAAACATAATATACTTAAGTGTTATTTTTGATGTCATAAGCACCGAGTACCTTGTCTGGCCATACCACTGTTAAACCCGCGATGGTTTGTGTTGGTGTTGCGGAATGTTTATAATAGTTACCGTGACCCTGGAACATAAAGGGCAATCGAAGGAACATGAGTGGGTTTTAGTCAGTAAAAGTCTGACACGCCCTCCCGTCGCACCCAGGACGGGAGCAGTCATTGGATGATTTCCCACTCACCAAAAAAAAAAAAAAAAATGTTTAAGTATTGTGAATCTATGTTGTGCTAATTAATAAACGATAAAGAAAACTCAAATTTGCCCTAAGGCGTATTTCATTCATTCACTCAATATGAATGAATATCTTCATTTAAAAATAGATAAACCAGCTTTCGCCCACGGCTTCACCTGAGTAGATATCAAATTGCCATGCTCCGTTGGGGGTCAGAGTTTTCAAAAAATCCTTTCTTAATGGTTAACTACTCTTCACAAACAACACGTCTTCCAAGTTTCATGTCTCTAGGACCAGCGGTTTGGGCGTGCTTTAAAATTTCAACAAACTGTCAGTTTATATGATTATTTTATACATAGGTATTACATAGACTTGGTTAACTATATAAGTAATGGTAGTCATTTACATATTTCATTATTTAAATAATGGATATTAGCGTATTATTTCGAAATGTACCTATATAATTTGAATCGTGCGATATAAGTAATTAAAAAAAATAATGAACAGGATGTAGTATGGATTACAATTTAGGCAAGTGGCCATAACGCATAGCATTTAATTGTTACTTATTTAATTCATTATTTTATGTTTAATATAATAATAAAATTATAATAAAGGTGAAGAAATACTTTTGTGTTTTGGTTCGTTTGTGTGTGCCCACTGGCTAACCTTGAAAGTACCTACTGGAATAAAATGATAATTATACTTTAAACTTTCGCGTTGCATATTAATACTTTACTATTTCACGGGATTTAACGCGCACGTACCTTTTTTTGTTTTTAGGGTTCCGTAGTCAACTAGGAACCCTTATAGTTTCGCCATGTCTGTCTGTCTGTCCGTCCGTCCTCGCTTAATCTCTGTGACCGTTAGCACTAGAAAGCTGAAATTTGGTACCAATATGTATATCAATCACGCCGACACAGTGGTAAAATAAAAATTGGAAAAAAATGTTTTATTAGGGTAGCCTCCCAATATGTAAAGAGGGAAGTGATTTGTTTTTTGGTTTCAACCCTGACGTGTGATATATTGTTAGATATGTATTGAAAAATGAATAGGGGTTTACAAAAATCATTTTTTGATAATATCAATAATTTCGGAAATAATCGCTCCAAAAGGAAAAATCAAAGCGTCCCCCCCCCCCTCTAACTTTTGATCCGTAGGTTTAAAAAATATGAAAATAATCTGGAAAGAAGAACTTTATAAGGAATTTCTAGGAAAATTATTTTGAACTTGAGAGAAAGAACAGTTTTTGTACAAAAAAGACAAAAAGGTTGTACAAAATAATTTCTGCGTACTTAGTTTGTCAACGTAACAAAAGCCTTTTTTAAAACTTATAAGTGGGAACACTTATTGTGACGGACGGGAAACTACGGAACCCTACATTGAGCGTGGCCCGACACGCTCTTGGCCGGTTTTTGCTTGACGTTTCGGCAGGGTTACACATTCTGGAAGCGGGCAGCAATCATTAGATCGAATTCCATCGTCCACAAGTCTTCTCCACTGATCGCCACTTTTACTCAAGAATTGTGCGTGAAGCGATTGAGATTAAAAAATACAGGAATTTCAATAGGCAAGAAGGCAGCCACATGGAATCCAGTGATTGCAAAAATTCAGCATCGCGATTTTAATTCGACAAAAAAACCGGACACAGTGAGTGTAGTGTGTACACTGCTTTATAGTGGACAATCGTCAACATTGAGGGTAGATGAAAATCTATCTTCATCTTCATCGACGGAGTCGAAAGTCGTGATGGCTCAGTGGATAAGGCGCCCGCCTCTCGTGTAAGAGGTTGTGGGTTCGAATCCGGGCAAGTACCAATGTGACTTTTTCAATTCATATGTACTTTCTAAAGTTTATCTTAGACATCACTGACATCCCGTGCCTCGGAAAGCACGTAAAGCCGTGGGTCCCGGTTGTCATTCGTAAAACTTTGACAGTCGTTACTGGTTAGCCAGAAACTATGACCAGACTAACCAAGAGGTATCGTGTCGCCCAGTTACTGGGTTGTGGAGGTCAGGTAGGCAGTCGCTCCACGTAAAACACCGGTATCCAGCTGAATCCGGTTAGGCTGGCAGCCGACCCCAACACGATTGGGAAAAGGCTAGGGAGATGATAATCTTCATCAACGGAGTAGTGTCGCCAAACAGTCTGCTTGTATCCATGGCAGGTGTAACCCTGCCGAAACGTCAAGCAAAAAACAAATAAAAAAGGTAAGTGCGCGTTAAATCCCGTGAAATAGTAAAGTATTAAAATGATAATTTTTGCACAACCCTGTTACTGGGCGACATGATACCACTTGCTTAGACTGGTCAGCCTTACTGGTTTCTGTCTACCTGTCACGACGGTAAAAATATACTACGAAAGACCAACAGCTTTACGTGCTTTCCGAGGCACGGGACGTCAGTGATGTCCACCATCTTTAGAAAGTACCTACATACTTATGTTTTAAACAAGTCAGATTGGAACTTGCCCGGATAGGAAACCATAACCTCATACATGTGAAGCACCCGCGTCGACGGTTAGTGTTCCACGCGCACCTCAAAGAGAAGTCAGCACGGGAAGGGGCCCAGCAGCGTCAACGCCTGCCGGGGTTGCGGAATGTTTATAATAGTTACCGTGACCCTGGAACATAAAGGGCAACCGAAGGAACATGAGTGGGTTTAGCCAGTAAAAGTCTGACACGCCCTCCCGCCGCACCCAGGACGGGAGCAGTCATTGGATGATTTCCCACTCACAAAAAAAAAAAAATACATGTGAAGCAGACACTTCACTAACTGGCCATCCCAACGTTATGAGTACAGTAATAAATAAATATCCTGGGACATATTACACACGGCCATCTGATACCAAGCTAAGCAGAGCTTGTGTTATGGTAATCAGACAACTGAATCACATACTTATATATTTTTGAAATACATACATATTATAGATAAAAACACCCAGACACAGAACAAACATTTATGCTCATCACACAAAGTTTGTCCTGGGTGGGAATCGAACCCACGACCTCTGGCTTAGCAGTCAGGGTCACTGACCACTAGACCAACCAGGCCCGTCGTAATGTTTACCCAATAGAAATAAATAGTGTACGAAACATTCCTTTAAACACCATTTACCGTAGAAATGTAAATACTAGTAGACTCGACAAACCGGATCGTTGCAAGACGTTTTGCAAGCTGTATGCTGTATTCCCAACTGCCAAGTAAAGTAGGCGAGAAATTATGTGCAATACTTTTACTTGCATTCATTAAACCTTCAAACACACGTGATTCGAGACACAATAGAAAGACAATAGCAGCCCGACAGCCAGCTATCGGTTGATCGTTGAAAGGTTTAACTGAGGTTTTTTATCGCACTGTAGATAAATGGGTGTATGGATAAAAGGGGGGACTTAAGAATCGATGTACTCTTAAGGCAGACATTGACGGTCAGTCTAGTCATAAAACTGTGGCGTCACGCCAAATGGTTCCAGACTATATCTGTACCAAATTTCATTCAAATTGCTTCATTGGTTTAGGCGTGAAGAAGAGACAGACAGACAGAGTTACTTTTGCATTTATAATATCAGTATGGATAGATAGTACAGACTCTGCCTATTTTAAGATCAAATGGTCGTCTGTTTTCCCAAGTTATTAATTAAAAGAACTAATTAAACGCTGTCAAGTAAAACAACGCTAATGCTTAATTATTCTCTGATCAGTTTAGCCTTGTTAGAAGAACCGTGTATGTTTTAACCGCAGTATTCATTTATTGCATTTCCGGCACAAAAGTAAGTATTAATTAAAATACTAGAAGTGATAATTTTCAGCATGATATTGGATTTTCCACTAGTCTAAGCAGTATTGATGGCCTAGTGGTTAAGGCGGGCAATCTCATAAGCAGTTGTCAATTCGAATCTGGACATGTAAATGTAATATTTTCAATTCACATGTTCTTTCTGTGGTGGTAAATTTTATTAATATTCACGGAAAAGATGGAAAGTTGGAAATATAATAGATTATGCTTAAATTTGACAATTGTTTCTTTTAAATAAGTCCTGTTTTCCTCAAGTAAAATTAAACATCATTTCCAAATATTTTAGTTTATTTAGCTTTATATACCAATCTTATACTAAATCACTGCAGATCAAAAGCTTATTCTCATACAAAGAAGGCACGAGCATTGATCACTACGCCTGCTCAAAGTGACATTAATTATTTCAGAATAATGCCTTGATCACACGTACCGAGTAAACTGGCGAGACAGTGCTCTCGGCCGAGTACTGGTACGTGTAAACAGCGCCGAGTGCGCTCGGCCTACCACTTATCTCTATAACTCGCTTACACTACTGTCTCGGCCGAGCAACATTTTACTATCTCGCTCTTTTACTCGGCACGTGTGATCAAGGCATTAAATATAATTTACTAGCTATTCGCCGCGACTTTACCCGTACCCGCGTGGTTTCTGTTCCCGACGATTTTTTGGGCTAAAAACTATCCTTTGTCTTTTTCCAAGTTATGGACTATTACTGTACCCAATTTCATTTAAATCGGTTCAGTGGTTTGGTCGTGAAAAACGTACAGAAAAACAGACACACTTTCGCATTTATAATATTAGTAGGTGTGGATTCTATGGATGATTGTGTCATTCGTTCGGTATCGATCGCGGGGTCAGAGCTCATTCGTCTCCTAAGATTCGCACCCTGTGCCCATTCGTCCCCTGGAACTTTTGAGGGGCCTATTCGTCCCCTGAAGAATATTTATTTTAATTCATTCTTCTAATATAAGTACATGTATATGTGTATACTGCAGCTTGGTAGTCCTGGTACAGTCGCACAGAAAAGGGTAAAATAAAAATATAATAATTTTTTAAACATCATTTTTAAGTATTTCAAATAAGATTAAGTTTAATAAAATGCCTCTAGGCTCTAGGCATAAAGTCAGTCTTCAAAATAATTAATCGATTCGTCGATCGATCGTTTTCTATTTACCACTTCACGTTACTGCGCGCCTAGTACTTTGGATTGATTAAGGTGATCTTGTGAGAAAATTAAGAATACAGTGAATTTTAAATTTTCGTACATGACTACTTGACGTTACTGCGCGCCTAGTACTTTGGATTGATTAAGGTGATCATGTGAGAAAATTAAAAATACATTGAATTTTAGATTTTCGTACATAACTACTTCACGTTACTGCGCGCCTAGTACTTTTGTTCTCTTAAGTTTTCAATCATTAATACCCGTTTTTTAACAAGCCATTCGTAAAGAGACAATATTACATTGTAAGCCTATCGACAGGTTATATTATTATCATGACGGATTATCATTCATCATAGCTCTTTTTTCAATGATCTGTTATGATTGATTAAATTAAATGCGTTAATAAACTGTTCACAAGTGTACTATGTTAACCGTTTCTTAGGTAAAATATAGCTAATTTTATCTCAGGGGACCAATAGGCACCTGAATAGGTGCCGAATCTTTAACTTATATTGTGTATATATTAGAGGAGACGAATGGGTACCTTAAAATAATATTGTTTATTAAAATATTAATTGGTCCCCTACCAGGAGACCAATGGGCACCTATATAGGGACCGAATCCACAACTTTTATGCTGGGGGACAAACTTTAGGGGACGAATGGGCTCTGACCCGATCGCGATGTTTTTCTTTACTCATCATGTCCAAGATAAACTTTAGAATGTACAAATTAATTAAAAAGACACATTGGGATTTGCCCGGGTTTAAAAACAACTTTTTGCATGAGAAGTGGACGCCTTGACCACTTTTTAATAATAAATTATAGTTTAATAATAAAATTATGCATAATATTGCACATAATCTGTCTACCGTGTAGAAAAAATAAAGGTCGGTCATGTTTCTATAAAAAGAACTGCAGCGCATTACTTATGCCCACGCATTTGCTCGTGTAAAAGATAATCGCAATAAAAAAAGTAGTCACAATCTAGACTTAATTTAAGTACAGAAATTACAAATTAGTTAAGCCCTGTCAAATAAGCGAGCTCCTGAAGTAATTCTACGTATTTTAACTGGCCATATTTTAATCGCGTCTCAATCTTATATATAGGTAGGTATGTATAAAAAAAGTCGTGTTAGTTACACATTTAATAACTCAAGAATGGCAGAACTGATTTGGCTGAAAATTGGTGGCGAGGTAGCTTAGCCTCCTGAGACCCCCGGTGTCACCTATGATACCTCAGTAAAATATTTTTTTTTGCGCCATCTATGCGATTCTGTAAGATCATTTACCATTTTTAGTTATCTCCTTGAGTGTGCGCTGCCGCTAAATGGCATTACTTTGCCGTGTAAACACATTTTTTAGTGTAATGTCACTTTTGAAGTTAGCATTTTTTGTTAATCACAACATGGCGACGTCACGTGCAGGTAATTATTGTTTTTATGTAGTAATTTCAAAGTTTTTTGTTTGTTTCGATTTGTATTCAATGTCATCTTTAAAATTCAGTAATAAAAACATAGAAATTTAATGAATTTCTCGGTTATTTTTTGCGGTTTTTGAACGATATCGTAGGTGATACTTTGGGCGCTCGTGACCTAAGATTTGCTTTTTTTAACAGACTTGGGAGAGTCTGCAATTGAAGACTTATTATTGAATTTGGACGTGTCCGAATACGAGGAAGAAGATGAAAAAGATTTAGAAAACCTGGAAGTAGAGCACGATGGTATTGTTAAAGAATTGGTACCTCGTGACGCAGCTGAAGTGGATTGGGATTTCTCCGATGATGAGCCTCTTGCAGAAGTTGGTCGTTCTTCCAATCATTTGTCTACCAATCGTCCTCTGAGATGGGATCGTACAGAAGATTTTAATAACTCGAGCATGGATGAAGAGCTCCCTTTGGATATTTCACTTCTGTTGTGCTGCTGGAAAAGCTAACAGAAAGGAAACTACACGGAATGGGCACGCTAATAAAAAACCGTGTACCAGAGTACCGACGCCCCAACCAACCAAATAAAAGACCAAAGACTTTACTCAAGAGTGACAGATCATTGCAGGCAAGTGGGCGAGGTAGCTACGATTGTGTAGTGCGGCAAGATATAAAAAAAACCCGCAGTCATCAAGTGGTTAGATAGTAAGCCGATCTACTTGGCATCAACTGAGGACGCTATTCAACCTTTGGGGACATGCCTGCGGTGGTCCAAAAAAGACCAGCGGTACCTTGATGTCCCACAGCCTGTCGCTGTAAAAAATATAACTCTCACATGGGAGGAATTGACCTTTTGGACAGAGTGATCGGAAAATACGCCATGCGTGGAAGAACTGGCAAGTGGACAGTAAGAGCGATATTTCACTTCTTCGATTTTGCTGCGGCTGCAGCCTGGATTAAATATTGGAATGTAGCCGTTAAACGTGGGTTGCCAAGAAAAAAATTAATGCAGTATCTAGATTTTAAGATCGACCTAGCAAAACACTAGATTTTAGGCGGCGAAACACCGGTAGTGCTGCAATGTTCTAGCCCCAGCACTAATCGTCTTACTCGAAACAACTTTGTCCAAAGTCCCAGACCTGTACTGCCTGTAACACAAGATGATCCGCCTTCGACATAATCACAAAGAAAACACATACTTGTGGTGCCTATTCCCCACATTGACAAGAGGCTAAAAGAAGCGCAACACCTGCCCATGTTCGTTAACAATTATAAAAAAAATCGTTCGAAATGCCGATTGAGTGGCTGCAACAATCTCACATTCATTAAATGTTCAACATGTGATTTTTTTTTATGTTTGAATGTCAACCGAAACTGTTTTTACGATTCTCATACTAATAAAAACTGAAGTAAAATATAACATGATTTAGTTTCATTAAGACCCGTAGTATCACCTATGATACCCCCCATTTCAGACTTCTGGGGAAGCAAAAATTTTTTTTTCAAATATTTTTGGTAAAAACGCCCATTTTTATGCATCCATACCGAAAACCAAATGGATCTGACAAAATTTGATAGTCTGGGTCTCAGGAGGTTAGGACCAGGGGACGGACATAGAATCATCGAAAACTTTTTATCTTCTTTTATAGTTTTCGTGACGTGACATAAAACGTGATTTCAAGTAAAATTCGAGCGGAGTAGTAACCAAAAATCTGATATAACGCGGGTGAAACCGCGGGGGACAGCTAGCTATTTATGTATCTCGATTTGCCAGGACTAAACTAATTCTTTATATCTTCTGTTCTTTTCTTAATGGAATGGAAAGAAAAAGGGGTATACAATGAGCTTATATTTTGTTCAGGTTGTGTACTATCGACTAATTAGATTCATGACCCATCATAAGCTTATTTTCCTACAGACATTCAAATACAATTAGGTCTACATTCACGTAAACATTTATTAAAAATTACACTTTTCTCGTCTTGTTATTTTGACAGTCTGTAGTACTTACGGTCTTTTATTTTATCATTTTATGTGATTCTCCTTGTTTTTAATAGTATTTCTAATTAGTTATAACATTCTGAAAAGAAATAATTTATTTGTAAACAACGTTTGACACTTTTTCACTAGACATTTGTCAATCATTCTATTTGTTTTCTTTATAGGTGGAGGTTGGTTTGTCTTCGTGAAGTTTGCATACGTTTTTATAGACCTGTCCGCCTAATTTTGTTAATGGCACCCTCATTTTCTTTACTATTTCAAATTTTTGATTCAAAACATTGCGTTCCTAACAAAGTGTTCGAAAAGAGTCTTCTTTATCGATATTTTTGCAGAGGGAAGTGAGTCTTGTGCCGGCATCGAAAGAAGGAGTAACTGGGAGGTCTAGAAGTGAACCCTCTCATATATTACTACAGAACCTCTGAGTGACGTTTTAAACTTCTAAGTAAACCGGCCTCTCTTTTGGGTTCACCTCCCAGTTTACTCCTGCACGCGCTTCTGCGTTATCTATTTCTAGCCTCCAGCCTCAGCTACCGAGCTACTGAGGTACCTGCTCAGCCTCCGGCGTCAATTGCCGAGGCCCCTGCTCAGCCTCCGGCGTCTGCTACCGAGGCGACTACTCCGCCTCCGGCATCTGCTGCCAAGGCGCCTACTCTGCCTCCGGCCTGCGTAGTCGGTGCACCTACTCTGCCTCCAGCCTCCGCTGTCGAGGCGTCTACTCTGCCTCCGGCCTGCGTAGTCGGGGCACCTACCCTGCCTCCAGCCTCCGCTGTCGAGGCGCCTACTCCGCCTCCGGCCTCTACTGCCGGGGCGCCTACTCTGCCTCCAGCCTCCGCTGTCGAGGGGCCTACTCTGCCTCCGGCCTGTGTAGTCGGGGTGCCTGCTCTGCCTCCAGCCAGCGTAGTCGAGGCGCCTACTCTGCCTCCGGCCTCCGGCCTCCGTTGCCGAGGCGCTTACCCTGCCTCGTGACGACGTGAAGCACCTCCGAATCCTGGTTTTTAACATCCTCTCCTATTTATTTCAAATCCTACGAGTTTGGGCCAAAGTGTAGGGTGCTCTGGTACTCTCATTGTTTTAATTTTAAATATATATCTGTTCTTTTCATAACTGTTTATTTTCTTTTCCTAACCTTCTGTTCGTCTGGGACTCCAGTTCCCTAAGGTTCTGGTTTCCTAGACGAACCTACCTGTGTGATTGTTTCCCTGGGCCTCTACAACCCAGGGTAACGTTACATTTTGGCGCCCAACGTATTGAACCCTCCTCTCCCTCCTCTCTAAATTCTAAATTACACTTACACAAGTTTCCCTGCTATTTGGTTACTTACTTGGATTTCTAAATTTACTTCCTACCTGTTCTAAAATTCTACCTCTCTATTATTCTTTGAAGAGTATCTTACCTACACTTGGCTCTCACTATTTATCTGCAATACTTATTTATTATTTTTTTCGTACAATTGTGTAATTGTTTATTAATCTGTATTACTAATATTTTCTGAATTTTCTACTAAGCTAATAACTCTGATTTTTATTGAACTTTGCTTTCTATTGTGAACTAATTGTGAACTAATTTTTGTACTAATTACTTACTGTTTACTAATATTTTCTTTTTGACACAATGGCTCATTCTCGTGTGATAGATTACAAACCTCCCTCTTCCTCTAATAACCCTCTGCCTCTAATAATACTCCTCCTTATAAGTCCTTAAATATCATTTATTCTCTTTATATTATAATCTATTTTATTTTACAAGTTTTGACTTCAGTCTTTCGGCTATATTTTGGCAATTTTGTTTGCTTTCTTCTTACTTCTTTTCTTTCCTCTTTATTTCTTCTATCTCTTCTCTCTTAACACTCTGCAATCAGTGTATTGTTAATGAGTGTGGCTGTTACTTAAGGTCTACCCCTTAAGGAACCCTATAATTGCTTAAGGCCCTACCCCTTAAGTAATTTTTTATCTACTTGAGGCTCTACTCCTCTTGTAGGTAATCTCTTAAATGCTTAAGGCCCTACCCCTTAAGTAATTTTTATCTACTTGAGGCTCTACTCCTCTTGTAGGTAATCTCCTATTTACTTGAGGCTCTACCCCTCTTGTATGTAATCTTCTATTTACTTGAGGCTCTACCCCTCTTGTATGTAATCTTCTATTTACTTGAGGCTCTACCCCTCTTGTAGGTAATCTATTATATTATGCTTGAGGCTCTACCCCTCTGGTAACTACTATTGTCTTTCTTTACTTGAGGCCCTAACCCTCGAGTAATCTATTTCAATTTTTTTTTTTTTTCTTTTTCTTCTTTCTCTATTGGGTTTTCATATAGAGCGGTTGACTACTCTTTAAATAAGCCTTATGGTCAAGAGCGGTTGACAACTCTTTAAATAAGCCCTATGGTCAGAGCGGATGACAACTCTATAAATAAGCCTTTTGGTCAGGAGCGGATGACAACTCTTTAAATAAGCCTTATAGTCATATTGTTATCTTTTGAAGCATCTTCTCTGGAGTACGAGTCATTGAATGTGAACCGTACCCCATCCTATGCTTGTTTGACGTATGTTTGCTGATGAATGACTGGAGATCATTAAGTTTGTTTGTGTGGAGATTTTGTTTCCCTTAAATTTAACAAAAATTTTCTCTGAAGTCGAAAATTTTCCGGGGTTGTTGGGGTAATGTAGTACTTACGGTCTTTTATTTTATCATTTTATGTGATTCTCCTTGTTTTTAATAGTATTTCTAATTAGTTATAACATTCTGAAAAGAAATAATTTATTTGTAAACAACGTTTGACACTTTTTCACTAGACATTTGTCAATCATTCTATTTGTTTTCTTTATAGGTGGAGGTTGGTTTGTCTTCGTGAAGTTTGCATACGTTTTTATAGACCTGTCCGCCTAATTTTGTTAATGGCACCCTCATTTTCTTTACTATTTCAAATTTTTGATTCAAAACATTGCGTTCCTAACAAAGTGTTCGAAAAGAGTCTTCTTTATCGATATTTTTGCAGAGGGAAGTGAGTCTTGTGCCGGCATCGAAAGAAGGAGTAACTGGGAGGTCTAGAAGTGAACCCTCTCATATATTACTACAGAACCTCTGAGTGACGTTTTAAACTTCTAAGTAAACCGGCCTCTCTTTTGGGTTCACCTCCCAGTTTACTCCTGCACGCGCTTCTGCGTTATCTATTTCTAGCCTCCAGCCTCAGCTACCGAGCTACTGAGGTACCTGCTCAGCCTCCGGCGTCAATTGCCGAGGCCCCTGCTCAGCCTCCGGCGTCTGCTACCGAGGCGACTACTCCGCCTCCGGCATCTGCTGCCAAGGCGCCTACTCTGCCTCCGGCCTGCGTAGTCGGTGCACCTACTCTGCCTCCAGCCTCCGCTGTCGAGGCGTCTACTCTGCCTCCGGCCTGCGTAGTCGGGGCACCTACCCTGCCTCCAGCCTCCGCTGTCGAGGCGCCTACTCCGCCTCCGGCCTCTACTGCCGGGGCGCCTACTCTGCCTCCAGCCTCCGCTGTCGAGGGGCCTACTCTGCCTCCGGCCTGTGTAGTCGGGGTGCCTGCTCTGCCTCCAGCCAGCGTAGTCGAGGCGCCTACTCTGCCTCCGGCCTCCGGCCTCCGTTGCCGAGGCGCTTACCCTGCCTCGTGACGACGTGAAGCACCTCCGAATCCTGGTTTTTAACATCCTCTCCTATTTATTTCAAATCCTACGAGTTTGGGCCAAAGTGTAGGGTGCTCTGGTACTCTCATTGTTTTAATTTTAAATATATATCTGTTCTTTTCATAACTGTTTATTTTCTTTTCCTAACCTTCTGTTCGTCTGGGACTCCAGTTCCCTAAGGTTCTGGTTTCCTAGACGAACCTACCTGTGTGATTGTTTCCCTGGGCCTCTACAACCCAGGGTAACGTTACAAGTCTCAAACGATTTATCGTCAAAATGGGTCATGATTCCAATTTGTCGATAGTACAAGGGAATTGGCACATATGTTATTCATCAAAATCGGTGTGATTGTTTACCTATGAAATAAATATGTTGCTCTCGTCAATGTCATTTCTAGTTGCCTTTGACATGATCTAACGAAGTTAACATTTTGAATGTAAGTGTTGAGGGAGTCATCTCGTGTTCTTGGTTATAAGAACACGTGTATGATCTCTAAACTATAATTTAATAACCGTACAATTGTCATTTAATTAAACTGAAATATTATTTTCAAACTGGACATTGGCAGAAATTCGGTGGTAAGTTGTAAGTGTTGAGTTTTATAACGTATTATACATACGAAATTATTAACACTTTATGGACAATAGAGAATAAAGGCGGATTTGATATACCTAATAATACAATAAATTTAAGTAAAATATGATCAAAGGAGATTAGCCAGTTTTATACAATAAGCTTACCCCTTTAACTGATGTTGCGGAATGTTTATAATAGTTACCGTGACCCCGGAACATAAAGGGCAACCGAAGGAACATGAGTGGGTTTTAGTCAGTAAAAGTCTGACACGCCCTCCCGCCGCGCCCAGGATGGGAGAAACCATTTGATGATTTCCCACACCACAAAAAAAAGTGGTACCTTGTTATAGATTTCAAAAAAAAATATTGAAAACATACACATACAACAAAAGTATGCAAAACAGACTTACTTTCGCATTTTATAATACGTGTATGGATGCATTTAAAGGGCCTTGTAAACCATATTTCAGTTTGGCAACCCAGTTAGTAATAAAATAAATATTAATGCTTATTTTAATACTTGGTCGCCTTGAAATGTGTAGGTAAGTCGGATGTCGGTCTATTTTTAGATGCGGAGTAATTGTGCCAAATGAATATAACAGTTATATTGCCGTTCTAACATATAGGGCAACCGAAGGAACATGAGTGGGTTTTAGCCAGTAAAAGTCTGACACGCCGTCCCGCCCCGCCCAGAGGGTCTAGACAAGTAGCATTGTAAAATAGAAAACGAAAACGAATAGATTGTCAAATGTATGGAATTGACATAAGCTTTCGCTAAACAATTTGACATCTCCATACATTTGACAATCTATTCGTTTTCGCTATCTATTCTACAATGCCACTTGTCTAGGGGGGCAGGACGGGAGAAGTAATTCGATGATTTCCCACTCCCCACAATAAATAATATTGCCGTTCTTCTATCGAATATACAAGTAATAAAACACTAAACTGACTATTGATATATCAACGCATAGCCCAAACCATTGGTCCTAAAGACATGAAATTTGGTGGGTGTGTTCTTTGTACATCGTAAAAAAAAAATGCCGCCGGCGCTTGTTAGCGCTGGTAATCCGCGCAGGAAAATATATGAACACGCGCCAATAAGCACTGAACGGTATATATTTTGGGATATTTTGGGAGTTAGAGTTGACCATTTTGACACCGTTGGACATTTTGACAGGGTGGGAATCGATGCCACGAGACCAACAGGCCCGTCACTAGACCAACAAGCCAACATTTAAAGGCTTGCTTCTACAGATGAAAGAAGATGAAATGAAAGCTTGAATTCCAATAAAGGAATGAATAGATACTTTTTATGTGACATAGCCTTAGTAGAAGTATAACCAAATACGGACGAAATCGCAAGCATTTCGTACTAAGTCAATTGGAAACTCAAGTTCACGAATAAAGTAATCAATTGGCACATAAGTAACACGCATGACTAAGCTACTGTGGCACAGGAAGGATATTATTAAGAAAGCACATGTATGTACAATGTTGTTTTGAATGATGTGTAGTAACAAATAAATGAAACTTAGTATGCTAGAAGTGATGTAACAAATAGCAAAAGTAACCACGTAACGGATCCTGAACGGAACGATTGTGGAATAGTTCTACTAGTTACCGCGGCCCCGGAACATGAAGGGCAACTAAAGAAACATGGGTGGGTTTTAGTCAGTATAAGTCTGACACTTTGTCCCGCCCCGCCGATGCCGAGAGAAGTCAGTGGATGATTTCCCATCAATAAAAAAATGGGTCCTAAACAGCTGTTCACGTCAACACAGACAGCCCAGACGAAGATGGTGGAACGAATAGATCAATAAGTATAGTCAGTTAACTGAAGGATTGGCCTCAAATGGATCTAGAGTGGTTAGTCATGCTAGCTGCTAGACCGGAGGTCGTGGGTTCGATTTCCACACTTTTTTGGATGGGAAATCATCAAATGACTTCTCCCGCTCTAGGCGGAGCGGAGGAGTATCAGACTTCTACTGACCAAAACCCACACCCATGTTCTTTCTTACACCCGAATGAATCCCGTATCACCCATAGGTCAGTCGAGGAACACCGTGGTGCCCCAAGTAGAACAAATCTGCATTAAAGGTAACAAGTTCAGTATTATACAGCTTTAAGCAATTAAAAGGATTTTCGTGGACTTTAACAAAGCTACATTCTGAATTAAAGATCACAAGGGTACCCTTAGACCACTTGCATTTTAATGAAGAACACATGGGCTACTATAGTGTTACCAGGTATTCTGTGGCTTTAAATAACAAAAATATAATGCCTTTTGCTGCACACAGTGGAATTTGTGTACTGTTAATCAGTTGTTACACGCCATCGTATAATAGCTCTTATAAAGCCCACATGTTGACTATGGGTGAACATATATAATACTAAGTTAAAGCAAACTGCTCTATGTTAGCTCACATGTTACACATAAGCTCCGTGTGAGCTGAATACTTGTACTATCGTTGTTAATTAATCTGCTAGTGACGATAAATAAAACCTTGAAGACTTCTTTATTCAGCGCCGATAGGATTGAAGGTGACAAAGGCGAGGAGGGGGGGGATGTGACTCTGACTGTACTTAATATCGAGTGTAGGTACTTAAGTACCCCACTTTAGGCTCTAGACAGACGGACTGCATTTCAACTGCAATCCAACTGAAAATTTGCAGTCCGGCCGGATGCAGTTTAAATGCAGTTGACACGACTGCAATAGAACTGCAAACCAACCGTGCGGTCCAATTGCAGTCGGCACCGTGCAGTCGTGTGAACTGCACACAGACTGCAATCGGACTGCACATGGACTGCATGGTCTTGGGTTAGGTTTGCAGTTGGATTGCAGTTGAAATGCAGTCCGTCTGTCTAGAGCCTTAATACTTAATAGTTACAAGATTAACATACGCTAATCCAAAAAATATATATAGGATGATGAGATGATGACAAGGCTTTATCCGCGGATCTCGTAAAATTCCTGCAGAGTTTATCGGTTCACTGATGTACAGTTATTTGCATACATTGTTACCTACTATCAAGCATTACATCAATCTGTAGCTAACTTGTGTAACACAAAAACTCCTAACAGCTCGTTACTGATTCATGTACCACGAGTGAACACTTAAACAGCTCACGTCGTTAGATTGTGGTTAATAAGGTTCACATTGCTTGTCTGCCATTTTTTAGATTCTAATTTATATACACAATATAATAATAATTTGTTTTTCTTTAGTCAACGAAAATAACAACAGAATTTGAAGAGAAAGTTTAATGTTTTTATACGTAAACAGCATATTGTCAAATTACAAAGGAAAAATAAAAAGACTTAATTTTTTATAATTATTTCATCAACCTATTTTATACTATAATTTTCAAGTAAACAGTGATATTTTGAGAGCGCGTGAAAATTTTCATCTATAATTATAAAGTATTTGACAATAAACTCTCTTTCCCATTCGAATTTCATGAACATGGAAGAAATACAAAGTTTTCTTATCGATTATATTTCCCACAAACATTTTACAAAATGGTTTCTCACAAAACATATCAGAAAAATAAAGTAGTAGGGCGAAACTTATTCACAATTTTGTCACTCGTGAATTGTCAACTCCATAAAAAAATTACTTATATCCTGGAGTGTATTTTGTGCTGAAAAATAGGTAACAAGTAGTCTATTATTCAGTCCTTGTGGTGTATAAAAGGTAACACATACCCTGCTAATCAGCCATTATTTGACTCTTGGGGCGTCTGTTACCTTTAATAACGCTCCAATAATGCTGATATAGTGCAACCAGCTACATTATTCAGCTAACAGCTGATTAATTTGTGCCCAAATCAGAGTTATATCAGCTGGGTAGGCGCCTCTAACGCTCTTATTCAGCAGGTTTATTCAGCTGAGGATTCCATTGTGAACAGTGATTTAGCTACTACTCAGTACTTCTGTGCTACTGGTTTTAGCCGCTAAGAGTCCGACACACTCCTCCGTTTTGCTCAGATGGGGAATAATTCATGAGGATTTCTCCACAATAACAATAATGTCTTTAGACGGCGGTAACCTTTTGTTATCACGTAGACCGTATGCTTCTTTAGATGCTATGATATTATGCTTGGTAATCGGACTTCTACAACCCAGTTATGATACCCCATGACAAGATTGGTTGTGGTAACAATTGTCAAACAAGATGACACAACCAGTTTTGTAAACCAAAGAATTTAAAGGACAAAATTTCGAAACATTCACAGTATATTTTTTCTGAAAGTAGTACTTTTGATGGACTGCCTTTAGGGCCAATATTTTGCATATTATCAATATCATTGCACTATGCAATGTACAACAAAGTACACCGGATTTTGATGCGGTTTGTTTAACAGATAGAGTAATTTAAGAGGGAATGTTTATGTGTATATGACTTGCATTTTACAGTAAAGAAAATACGACATTTTTAAAGATTTTTAACACCATGAAAAGCTGGGGCGAATCGCTAGTTTTTTCATAATTTATAGACTTTCCACTGCAAAAAATTGTCTTTCTCACTATTCACGCATTAATTTCAAAGCCTCACCAATGTGACGACATAACAGTTTAAATAAATTAACACTCATAATAGAATGATTTCAAACAAATTGCTGGACTTAACGTTGTGCCCCCTTCTTAAGTTATTGCGAAAATACTAGGAGCGCAGCGGCGATCAGTGGTCGCGACAGTTCAACTAAGTGCAAGTAGCGATGTGGTGGTTCTTAGTGATTTGTGTGGTCGGTGCCTTAGGACAAAATGTTACCGAGAAAGGTGAGTTCGAAGTTGGGATGTCGGATGATTTTTTGGGAAGCTAGTTTTTATTTTTGATAGTTATTTTGATTTTCTTTTGTTTTTTGTTGTGAAAATTTAGTTGCTTGTTTATTGCTTTTATATGTCGTTATCTCGCCTTTAAGAAATATTTTTAATTGAATTTACGCACCCTAAATAATTATACTTTAAAATCTGGGTCATACATTTAAATAAAGCTTTCGGGAAGTGTAGCTGTACAAAAAGACACACAGAATTTGTTTCATGTCTAAAATTAAATAAAAGTAACATGTATATAAAAAAATCTTATACGGATGAAATGAAATTCAATTCATATTCTTTATTATTGCACATAAAAAAGAAAGTACATACATCAACAACTTCAACTTCAAAATAATAAATGTAATAAGTATAATATTTCCTTTGTTATTTTAATAAGTTTTTTATATTTATAAATAATTTTATTTTAGTGTTATGGTAACATCAATAATATTTGACAAAAATGAAATCGGTAGTAGTTTTACGACCAACTTAAATCTAATTTTCAATCAATATTACTGTGTATTTCATTGTTATTTTTTATTAAATTTAATAATAGCCATTCATTGTTACCGATTTAATTGCCAATTTGTAACCAATGTTTATGACATGTGACAAATTTTAAGTATTTTTATCATGCAAAAACCCAAGGTTGAATCACCATGGTCCCAAAAGTTATCTAATACTTATACTATTGCCAAGTTTGCTTAAGAATTTTTGACAACAAATATTTAATTTATGTGTGGGTCAATCCCTTGTTGCATAAAAGGTTATATTTTTAGAATAAATATTTGCATTATCACATGTATTTCATTAGTACCTAGATAAGTTACTGCATTCATTAGATTTAATATTTTTTATAAGAAAGGTTTACTTTATAAAAAAGGGTTTATGCGCACACTGTTGCTTAAATATGACTATTGTTTTTAATTAAATATTCTTCTATAGATTTTTTTGAAGTGTAAGTAAGTGTTGATTCGTAGGTTTGTGCCAAAAACAGGTTAAAGACTAACACACATACTGTTTTAATTAATGTTGACATTTTCTAATAATATATTACAAAATCGAAATAGTTAACCAAATTAATACTTTCTGACCTAAAAGAAATAAACAAATTTATTTTTTTGATATATGTCGTTATAAAAATAAGTTAACGTATGTTTATTTATCTGAATTTAATTATAAAATTACGTAAAAAATGCTACATATTATTTTTATTTTTAACTATGATAAACATAAAATAAAATATCATTAAAATAATAAAAAATAACCTAAAAATAAACATACCTCAACTGACTATTTGCTTTGTATGAGAGTTAATTTACATAAATTAATAATTTTACATTATATTCAATTTTTGTAATCTTCGATGACTAAAGAGAATTGGTCAATTTAGTTGCAATCCTATTTACGCTTGGTTAGCTCTCATTTTGGCAATGTTATTGTCACTGGTTCGTATTTTTTTCTTCTTTTCAGTATTTTGCTAAGTGACCTAATTTTGAAATCCATGCTATTCTTATCTATAGGTAATATTATAAATGGGAAAGTGTGTGTGTCTGTTTGTTTGTCCGTCTTTTAACCTTTCAATGACAAAGCGACAGCCGGCAGTCGGATTGATTTTTAAGTGGAGATAGTTAAAGTAATGGAGAGTGAAATAGACAACTTTTTGTCTCTTTTTCAACGCGAGTGGTGCCGCAGGCAAAAGCTAATATTTAATGTGTTGTAGTCAGTGACAAAACGATTTGATGTTAAAAAATATGTTCATTTAAATACTAGTACTAGTAAAATTGCGTACATAATAACTTATGCTTAAGAAAGTATGTTCTAATTAGCGGAAATTCAAGTAAAGCATTTAATGAATTATAATTAATACAACATAATTATTTTAAGTATCAGGTTGTTGCCAATATAGATGTAGGCATAAATTGTTGCTTGCTCCTTAACTCTTTAAATAATACTAACTGTACCCCGCGGTTTCTTCCGCGTAATGTTACGTTTTTAGTTACTGCTTCGCTCCCATGGATCATAGCGAGAATACCTCAAAATTAATATTTTATCACCGTTTTTGTCAAATCCGTACTAATATTATAAATGCGATAGTAACTCTGTCTGTCTGTCTGTCTCTTCTTCACGCTTAAACCTCTGAATCTAATTCGATGGGTACAGATATGGTCTGGAACCCGTGAAATGACATAGGTTAGTTTTCAACCCGGAAAACCAGGTAAAGAAAAGAACGGGAAATTGGAAAATAACAAAAAATAATAAGTGCTTATATGTAATAACTAGCTTTTGCCCGCGACTTCGTCCGCGTGGATTAATAGCTCTCGTTCCCGGGGGATTTCCGGGATTTAAACTATCCTATGTCCTTTCTCGAGTTCCAGACTATATCTGTACCAAATTTCATTCAAATTGGTTCAGTGGTTTAGGCGTGAAGAAGAGACAGACAGATCGAAAGAGTTATTTTCGCATTTATAATATTAGTATGGATTAGTAGAGATGTTAAAAAAATCTTACAGAAATAATAATATTATAACACATTCCACTTTTATACAAAAAAGATTTCAATATATTAAAGCTTGTCCTAAAAAGTAAATGTTTTGTCAACAATACGTATTTTATCATAATAATATTATTTAACAATACTAGCCTCGAGGTAAAGATACAACAATATTATTATGTCGTCATTATATATTATATTCTTAAACATTTTTTTACGGATTAATTTTGTCATAGTAACAAATGATAAATTATTCAGACAGACTTTTATGTTTTGTGTTGACTAACATTTTGTACAAGGCTTTGTATATTTAATCTAATACTAGCTGTTTAATGCAGTTTTACCCGCAATATGTTAGGATTTTGGTTACCAGCGTGGGCAGACCTAGCTCCCGTTTCCGGGAGATTTTCGGGATGTCTATCTATGTCCTTTCTTGAGACGGATTTTACGATTTTTTTATGTTGACAAGGTAAAGAAAAGAACGGGAAATTGGAATATAACAAAAAATAATAAGTGCTTATAATGTAATAACTAGCCTTTGCCCGCGACTTCATCCGCGTGGGTTAATAGCTCCTGTTCCCGGGGGATTTCTGGGATTTAAACTATCCTATGTCCTTTCTCGGGTCCCAAACTATATCTGTACCATATTTCATTCAAATCGGTTCAGTGGTTTAGGTGTGAAGAAGAGACAGACAGACAGAGTTACTTTCGCATTTATAATATTAGTACGGATATTAGCATAAAATATATTTTTTAATGTTTATCGACAAGGCAATATTGTAAACTTTGGGCACGCCGTAATAGCGGCGGTAAGACCCCTCTTTGAGGAGTGGCTGGAGAGGCGCCACGGCGCTCTCACGTTTCGCTTGACACAGGTCCTCACCGGACATGGTCAGTTCGGAAGGTTCCTGTGTCGGATTTGGGCGGAAGCGACGCCTGGGTGTCACCACTGCAGTAACGGTCGCCTGGAGGACACGGTCGAGCACACAGTGGAGGTGTGCCGCGCATGGGCGGAGCATCGATGTATTCTCGTAGAGGCGATCGGCGGCGGTAACCTCTTGCGCCCGGCGCTGGTTCAGGCCATGCTTCGGGGCGAGACGGAATGGGATGCCGTCGCCTCCTTCTGCGAAGCAGTTATGCTAGTGAAGGAAGCGGCGGCGCGCGAGAGGCAACGACGAGCCTCTCGCCCCGGACTAAGACCCAGGCGAAGACGTCGAGAGTCGCAAGACGACTACCGGCCACCCTAGGCGCGGTTCTGCGGATGGCGAGCGATGGGTAGCTCGCCGCCCGGCTAGGACCAGGACCGCGTCGACGGCGCGTTAGTGTTCCACGCGCGCCTCAAAGAGAAGGAGTCAGCACAGAAAGGGGCCCAACAGGGCCAACGCCTGCTGGGGTTGCGGAATTCAAAAATCAAAAATTCAAAATTCAAAGCATTTATTTCACTTAGACCATTTACAGGTACTTATGAATTGTCAAAAAGTCGGCATGTTTATAATAGTTACCGTGACCCTGGAACATAAAAGGCAATCGAAGGAACATGAGTAGGTTTTAGTCAGTAAGAGTCTGACACTCCCTCCCGCCGCACCCAGGACGGGAGCATTCATTGGATGATTTCCCACTCACAAAAAAAAATTGTAAACTTTTATAATTTGTTCAGCCTTGGTTAGGCAAAGCATTATGTAATATTGCATTATTGCAATAAAATAAATATACTAAAAATGCACTGGCCTTCAAAGTGTGTTTAGTTATTGACAGGCATTATGTTGATCTAGCGGTTAGTGACCCTGACTGCTAAGCGAGAGATCATGGGTTCGATTCAGACCCAGAGCAAACTTTGTGTGAGCATGATTCATTGTTTGTTCTGTCTATGAGTAATGTATCTATAATATGCATGTATTAATAAATTACTAGCAGCTATCCCCCGTGGTTTTTTTCATTCTCAGGCACCACTCTATTTCCGTAGAACGTAGCATGATGAATAGACAAAAATGTTTTTTCACATCGGACCAGTAGTTTCTAAGGTAAACGCAATCAACAATCCAAACAAACAAACAAACTCTTTAGCTTTATAATAATAGAATAGATAAACATAATAAATATAATTTGTTTGTTTATCCTTGTGTGAGTTACTTAACACATTTAAGATATTTATTTATTTATTCATAGATATCCAGTTTATTCTAAACTACCGTCTAGCCTACTTACACAAATTAAAATTTCGCATACATTATTTTCTTATATTTGTGACACACATTGCGATTGTGAATTTAAATATATTTTAGGCCTATTGCTTAAATTAATATTTACTTAGTAACATCGTATATCCATTTTAGATTTAAATTATTTACATTATTTGTAACTAACCGACTTCAAAAATTAGGAGGTTCTCAGTTCGATTGTTTTTAGGGTTCCGTAGTCAACTAGGAACCCTTATAGTTTCGCATTGTCTGTCTGTCTGTCCGTCCGTCCTCGCTTAATCTCTGTGACCGTTAGCACTAGAAAGCTGAAATTTGGTACCATATGTATATCAACCACGCCGACAAAGTGGTAAAATAAAAATTGGAAAACAATGTTTTATTAGGGTAGCCCCCCTATATGTAAAGAGGGCAAGTGTTTTTTTTTTAATTTCAGCCCTGACGTGTGATATATTGTTGGATAGGTATTTAAAAATGAAAAGAGGTTTACTAAATCAGTTTTTGATAAATTCAATAATATCGGAAATAATCGCTCCAAAAGGAAAAATTAAAGCGTCCCCCCCCCCCCTCTAACTTTTGACCCGTAGGTTTAAAAAATATGAAAAAAATCTGGAAAGTGGAATATATATACTTTCTAGGAGTCTTTCCATATAAGTACTTTCTAGGAAAATTATTTTGAACTAGATAGAAAGAACAGTTTTCGTACAAAAAAGACAAAAAGGTTGTACAAAATAATTTCTGCGTACTTAGTATGTCAACGTAACAAATAGCCTTTTTTTTTTACTTATAAGTGGGAACACTTATTGTGACGGACGGGAAACTACGGAACCCTACATTGAGCGTGGCCCGACACGCTCTTGGCCGGTTTTTTTATGTATGTACACCAATTACGCTGATTTTTATAATCCGACTAACGTGATTCTTTTAAAGCAAGTCTTTTTATTCTTATGTTTGATGCGGAATTGTTGCCATTTGGTCCCATATAAAACTTACATAGTTTCAAACTTCAAACTTCAAATATTTATTGCGATCATGAGTAGATACATAGGATGTTATAAAAGGTAAAAGTACATACACGATACCCTGTCAGGGCGCAGCAACACAATTTTAATATATAATTACTTAAGTACATACTATTTAATCAATCTTTTATTATATTTATAAATACCTATATTATTAATTTATCATTATATTTATATCATTTACTTAACTTTAACTTATCCCAATAATAATAATAGTTTAGCCCAATAGTTTTCATTTTGTGAACATTGTTGTCTTGTATATTTGTTTGGTAAATACCAACGATGTTATTAAGTTGAGCGACAAACTATAACTGAACTATATTTAGACTACACATTCAGACACAGTTTGGTACTAAAAAAGTAAAAAAACTGTTAAATAGTATAGTCTAAAGAATCATGGATAATGTTGTATTAAAGCTCTCTAGAAATACCAACTAAACGAATTTTATACGAATTGTCTATTTTATAGATTTAATTTTTCTAATTAGTGATGTTCAACTGGTGATAATTAGGGCAAATAAGACACATAGATTAGACATAATATAATGTTAAAAAACAATAACGAAAAACTAGAAGTCTCTAAAACACTCCTTCAAACGATATGATTGTGGAAATTATTATCAACTAGCTTTTGCCCGCGGCTTCGCTCGCGTTAGAAAGAGACAAAAAATAGCCTATGTTACTCTCCATCCCTTCAACTATCTCCACTTAAAAAATCACGTCAATTCGTCGCTCCGTTTTGCCGTGAAAGAAAGACAAACATACAGACAGACAGACACACTTTCCCATTTATATAATACTAGCTTTTGCCCGCGACTTCGTCCGCGTGGAATAGTTCCCGTTCCCGGGGGATTTTCGGGATGAAAACTATCCTATGTCCTTTTTCAGGTCCCAGGCTATATCTGTACCAAATATCATTCAAATCGGTTCAGTGGTTTAGGCGTGAAGAAGAGACAGACAGACAGACAGACAGACAGACAGAAAGACAGACAGACAGACAGACAGAGTTACTTTCGCATTTATAATATTAGTAAGGATTATAAATGCGAAAGTAACTCTGTCTGTCTATCTGTTTGTCTGTCTCTTCTTCACGCCTAAACCACTGAACCGATTTAAATGAAATTTGGTAGAGGTATAGTCTGGGACCCGAAAAAGGACATAGAATAGTTTTCATCCCGGAAATCCCCGAACGTGAACTATTATTCCACGCGGATGAAGTCGCGGGCAAAAGCTAGTATTTTAATAAAAGAAAGTCGCGCCACTAGATTAATTTGATTCTTGCACTTAAAGTGTCATAAAGTTCATGGTTTTTGTATACCACTTGGCCTCACTTTTAAAAATAAAAGTCACACATTCAAAAACTCCACATTTTATTATGGCCACATTAGCCTAAGATCCCGGATAAGCGAAATAGATACACTACAATTTTCAAACAAAGCGTGTTTAAACCCGTATCCTCATGAACGAGAAGCGGGCATTACAACCACTAGGTCATTACAACACTTGACATTTCCTTGTTACAAATTAATTCTGCTTAACCGCACCTTAACATATGCAAACCACACGGTTTCCTCAAACACATGACTAATATGTATAAACTCTTGGATCATAGCCTTTACCGGCTACCTTGTCATCAATCCAATCTCTCAGATTGGAGACATCGACGTATACCCCTGGAACTCCATTTTCTCCGCATCCGATACCCCAAGCGACGATACCGCTTTGGACGTAACGGTCCCTCTCATATTCTAAAGGGCAAGATAGAGGCGCTCCCCCATCTCCAGTACATGTGTCTTTCCCCAGTTCTCCTCCAGCACACATGAAGGAAGAATGTAATAGGAAATGCTTCCCAAGACGGGTTTGACGAAGAATCGCCTGACAGACATCGTGTTTTACTACAGGCAGTTCCACCTTTTTTAAAACAACTTGGTACCGTCCTTCTTTATCGAACTTGTCTTTGCCCCAACCTGTTGCATAGCATCTGGTGTGTTCCTTTTGAGGAATTCGCGCTGTTGGCAAACAGGCCACTCCAACATTCGGCGCCAGCTCCATAGGTTTATCAAGAAAGAGTACAGCAATATCATAATAGGTCGTCTCTTTAATGAAGTCCTTGTGAATTTCCATTGAAGCCACGTTTCTTTCTTGGAACGGGTAGATTTCTGTAGTGGCTTGTGTGTCCCATTCTCCAGCCCTGGCCTTCAGAGCGTTTTTATCAGCAACATAATGTGCAGCAGTTAGCACCACGCTTGGATGAATTAAAGAACCTCCTCCAACATATACTAGAACGCTTTTCCTCTTTGGATCATCATTTAATTGTTCTACTTTGACAATAGCTACCATCCAAGGGAACTCACCAAATTTTGTATGATCGTCGTCATTAACATTTGAAGGTTGCCCACCCAGGCCGTTAGGATTAGCCCAGCCGCATCCTTCACGTGAAGACTGAATAGCAATAGGGTTTATTGGTTCTCTTACTACTTTGTCAAATGGGCAACAGATTTCAACAGATGAAGAACACTTTCTGATGGACTGGATCAAGCTAGTGTCTCTATGGATGTCTCGACAGAGGTTGTACGGAACGCACTCTCCGCTTTCACCGTCAGGCAACGAGCATAATAGATCAATTTCAGTCGTTTCCATCACATTTTGACCTCCAAGCATAATTATAGGGCTCTGATTTTGTATGATGTCATGGCCTTGATTGGTTGCAACTGGTTTTTTGGGGCCGTACTTCTCGATGAGAGATAGAATTGGATCATCATTATTCTGGCAGGTTCCAACTGCAAGCAGCAGTAGTACTGGTAGTGTTTTAAACATTTTAACGTCTCCAAAGTCTTGAGGTTAGTTTCACTTCACCATATTATTTCACAAAAACTGACACAATTATTTAAAGTTCTTTACAAGACGACGGTTTTTGTATTTTTTAGCTTATTTTCCTTGTTCAACTGGTTCGTTTGTTGTGGCGCTCAGACCTGAATGCAAACTGGACGCTACTGAGCGAAGCGCAAGAACCTTATATAAATAAGCATATATTTGATTTATAGTTTTTTTTGTAACAACTTGTTTGTCTAGTTAGTTCTAGGTATAAGGTTTTGGGGTGTCTTTTTTATTTAGTTAGATGGTAAACACATGATGAGGATGGTTTTTAATGCACGGATCTGTTGGTCTAGTTGTTACTGACCCCGATTGCTACACCGGAGGTCGTGTGTACAATTCCCGCACACTACAAACTTCATGTGCTGAGCTTAATTGTTTTTTCTGTGTCTGGGTGTAATTTATCTATGTATTTATTCATAAAGTATACACGTATGTACATCAGTTATCTGCTTACTATAGCAAAAGTTCTGCCTAGTTTGTGATCAGATGGTCGTGTATTTGTTGTCCCAAGATATAATAATATATTATTACTTATTTATCAGAGTCCACGCAATGTTTAGCAATCACCACTGTCTATACACATCTATAGAAACTAGTTGATATTTCGTTTCACCTGTGCTTGTACTTACACTGGTATCTATATCCTTTAGACTGGAACACAGCGACTAGATAATTGTTTTAGTACTTCTATGACTTTTATCAAACTTGATAAATTGGGATACACGAAAATTGGGGTTAAACTTTAGAGCGATATGAAAGTCAAAACAGTACCGCTCGGTACCCAAAAGGACACAAAATCGTAAATTATAATTTAATCAAAACAGTTATGCCCTACATGTCAGCAATCTCTATCATTACTATTATTCCTTTTGGTCTATTGTCCTGTTTTGTCCTAATTTCACTTGTTTCCGTATGCATCCCATTTTGCCCGGTATTATGAATCGAAGATGTGTTAAAAACAACGTACAACAGCTAACATGACGTCAACGTGACATTCTTGACGTCACAATATGCAAGCGATTGACTTCTTTAGGAGGTTTTTCCTTTATGCAGACGCAGATGACTTCGAAGAATAATAAAAGGAGAACGTCGTAAACAAGCAAACATACAATCGCATTTGTAATATTAGAGTGGATGGCCTTCTGATATTTGTCGGAATAACTACCAATAAGTTATTGTCTGTAAGTTTGTCATTGTAAATTGGCCCGAAATACAGATATTTCTCATACAGTTTCTTTTAAAAACATGGATTTTAGTTAAACAATAACACACTTTATTCAACATTTTAATACATTCATAATGAATGTTATTACATAGTAAGTACTTTTAAATAGTTATAGAAATTGAAAATGGGAAAGTTACACGAGTTACTCGAAAAGGCTGTCTCTTAGCTCAAATACTCATAAAATCCACGAAAAATCACGAAAACATTAAATAAAAAGAGATTTTTCTATACGTCTTCTCAGAAATCAGAGAGATTCAAAATTGAACATGACGTTGAGTACCGGTTTCACTTAACAGGTCAAGTTCAACTAGTTACTAACAAAAATAATAACATTGTCAAAAAAACCTTATACTTTATGCTTAATTTAATGTCAATGCTGATATTACAAATGTTTAGATATTTAACTAAAAGTAAACCATCTTGATTTGTTTTCGTACAAAGACTTTTAAATTTATTTTTTTAGCTAACATCGTTTTTTTTATCGGCTTGCTCTTGGTCCCAGACTACCCCGAGGGCATAGACGGGGCCTACGACACGTTTACGTTTTTACGTTTTAGGTAATTAACGAATCGTAAACATTTTTAGACAAATTTTTTATTCAACTTTTAAGTAAAATACACTCCTAGATTTACCTTTACTTAAATATCTAAACAAATAGAGTACAGGTTAATTTTACTTAAAAACAGGTCTAGTCGAGTATAGGAGACAAACAACAGATATCAATGAACATAGGGCATTCATTTTCAAAGACAGATATTTCCGAAGAATCTAATTCAGCGGGCTGGCCGCATTGGTAGTATGGAACACACTTTCCTTCTGTTCCACCAATCTTGCATGTGGTAGCTGCTTTATCACCTGCAGTATCAGCAGCCTTATCAGCAACTGGTGAAGCTTGAGGCTTGTCCTGTGCCCCAGTAGTCTCAGGTCCAAACATATCTCTGGTTGCTGAATCTACACCTATATCGCAACAGACTACTGTCACAAGTAGAAGAATAGGCAGTATTTTAAACATGTTAAGGTTCAGTTTGATTTCAACTACACAACACAGTTATATCAGAAATGATTCTTGATGAGTTTTTCTTGTTAAACTAGTTCGCGATGCGAAGGCGACGGGTATCAAGTGTGAACTGAATTGATTATTATACTGATAATTCTTTTTTACATTAATTTACACGATAAACTACTGGTTTGAGCGTCAGTCTCCTATCCTTGTTGTTAATTTAATTATTTAATAACTAGCGGTTCTTTTCGGTATCACCCGCGTTATGTTAGGTTTTTGATTACTAATCCGCTCCCGTGGCTCATAGCGCAATGTTATTAAGCATAATTTTATGTGTTACTAGCTTTTGCCCGCGGCTTTGCCCGCGTTAGAAAGAGACAAAAAGTAGCCTATGTTACTCTTCATCTCTTCAACTATCTCCACTTAAAAAATCACGTCAATTCGTCGCTCCGTTTTGCCGTGAAAGTAAGACAAACATACAGACAGACAGACAGACACACTTTTCCATTTATAATATTACTAGCTTCTGCCCGCGGCTTCGCTCGCGTTAGAAAGAGACAAAAAGTAGCCTATGTTACTGGCCATCCTTTCAACTATCTCCACTTAAAAAATTACGTCAATCCGTCGCTCCGTTTTGCCGTGAAAGAAAGACAAACAGACAGACAGACAGACAGACACACTTTCCCATTTATAATATTAGTATGGATTTTGATGTAACTATTATATATTTTGATGTATAAGCTGCGAATATCTTACAAAGCCAGCCTTATTACTACCCGTACGTACCATCATTATTAAGCTGAAGAGTAATTTTAATACTGTGATATTTCCGAAGATATCTATTGAAATTTAATGACGTAAAGGGCAATTTTGTTCGAAATTAAAAACTTGTATCGATTAACGTACTTATATTGAAAGGAAAAAAAATCATATTTATGAAAACACCTTGGCAAATTATGCATTATTAGATAACATTTTTTTGACATGAAAAAGTTTATAGTGAGTAAACTATCATATTAGACAAGCTGTCGCGGTATTTTTGTAGTACGTTTGAAGAGGAACAATTCTTTAGAACATATTTTTTGCGTAACTTCAACCATTTACGCTGCTCACGCAACGAAAGCTCTCAATAAAAATATTTTTTTCCCGTTTTTGTCACACTTTTTATTGCTGCGCGGCTCCTATGTGTCTGCCCTGGAGCATGGACAACAATCGTACTAAATTTGGTTAAAATCTCTATAGTAGTTTTTGACCTATGCGTACACATACAGAAAGCCAGACAAAAAAAATACTGATTGCATTTTTGGCATCAGTATCGCCAATCACCCTCCAATATTGGGTAGACTGGTAGAGAATGCCTAAGGCATTAAGTCCGCCATTGTACATATGTGCATAAAGTTTAAATAAATAAATAAATAAATAAATATTAATTTCAAAAAAGCTTTTTTTAAAAAAAGATAACCGACTTCAAAAACTAAAAGCTCAAAAATAACTATTTCGGAAGTCGGTGGCAACACAAATCGACCGGCAGAAGAGAAGCCACCGACTTCCGAAATAGTTATTTTTGAGCTTTTAGTTTTTGAAGTCGGTTATCTTTTTTTTAAAAAAGCTTTTAATTTTTTACTTTTTAGTTAGAGTCTCAGTGTCTGACTACGTTTTAGGGTAGCTCTCAAAATAAACTTATAATCTTATAAAAATCTACAATCCAAGAAAGCAAAACGCGATCTATGCGGGCAACGTCATGGGATATCTATTAGTGTTATATACTAAAACCTCCCTTCCCCAGAATGTAACAAACACTTTGCTGAAAACCGCATCAAAATCGGTTCAGCCAAACGCGAGATAATCGCGGACAAACATACATACATACATACATACATACAGGTCGAACAGAGAACCTACTTTTTTTTTAAGTCGGTTAAAAATATGTTCAATGTACAGAATTCACCTCTCTACAGATTTATTAAAAGTATACATATTCCTGGTTGGTCCAGCAATTATCGAGTCATGATATCCCTAATTAAGGGGAATCTTATTATAACTTGGCAACTGGTTTAAATATTAATAAATTTCATTTCAAATCAATAGGTATTGTTTTGTAAGGAAACTATCGTTGAATGCCGTCATAATCACACATTCAAGAATCAGTCATTTTGAACGTGTTCCTTGGGATTATTCCTCTGTTTATCTGAGTGATATCAACCGGGTGATATCACACCTAAGAAATATCATAAAATCAAAAAAAAAAGGGGTATCTGTCACCCACAGTGGATTCTTGTTCACAGTTTTTTTCACTTGTAAATCACTTCAGCTGGGCAATGTTACACAAATTATACCAGCCTGTTACTGCCCCACTGCAGGACTAAGTCCTATTCTCAGGCCGGATTGGCGAGTCCAGGTTTCCTCAAGACGTTGAGATTAAAGGTTACAATGGTACTTACCAGGATTCTTACATTTTTTAAATAATTAAAAAACAACCTTTTGACGACTATAATATAATAAAAAAGGCTACAGGTGCCATTTACAGTTTAAATACAGTTCTAGGCGGGTATAGGAGACGAACAACAGATATCAATGTACGAAGGGCATTCAGTTTCAAACACAGATATTTCCGAAGAATCTAATTCAATGGGCTGGCTGCATTTGTAGTATGGCACGCACTTTCCTTCTTTTCCACCAAGCTTGCATGTTGTAGCTGCTTTATCATCTGCAGTATCAGTAACCATTTCAACAACTGGTGAAGCTTGAGGCTTGTCCGTTGCCCCTGTAGTCTCAGGTCCAAAAATATCTCTGATTGCTGAATCTACATCTATTTCGGAGCAGACTACTGCCACAAGTAGAAGAATAGGCAGTATTTTTAACATGTTAAGGTTCAGTTTGATTTATACTTTGCACAACACAGTAATGATTCTTAATGAGTTTTCCTTGTTAAACTAGTTGGCGATGTTAAGGCGTCGGGTCTTAATGTGAACTGAATTGAACTCAGATGTGTTGCTGGATTTTATAGGAAGATATCATAATTGTTTTTTACATTAATTTACACGATAATTAACTACTGGTTTTAGCGTCAGCCTTCTATGCTTGTTGTTAATTTATTTAATAATATTTCTGGTTGGTGCAGAAATGATCGAGTCATGATGTCACTAATTAAGGGGAATCTTATTATAACTTGGCAACTGTTTTAAATATTAATAAATCACATTACAAATGCCGTCATAATTACATATTATTCAAGAATTAGTCATTTTGAACGTGTTCCTTGGGATTATTCCTTTGTTTATCTGAGTGATATCAACTGGGTGATATCAACTGGGTGATATCACTAAAGAAATTCAATAAAACTATTCAATAAAACTATTTTTTATCTGATGATTATACTGACTAAAGCCTTCACAATTTTTCTTTTACCAATGTCTGTGATGTCCAAGTGAACTTTAGAAGTACATTTGAATTGGTGATGTGACATTATTGGCGAAAATTGATCTGTCTTGTCAACGTCCACATAAAATATGGCTTTAAACTTCTAAGCCGATATGAAATAATATTTAAAATATTTTCTCAAAATCGTAGTTTCAAATACACGTGTCAAATATATGAATTCCGTCGACGGCGCGTTAGTGTTCCACGCGTGCCTCAAAGAGAAGTTAGCACAGGAAGGGGCCCTACAGGGCCAACGCCTCCCGGGGTTGCGGAATGTTTATAATAGTTACCGTGACCCTGGAACATAAAAAGCAACCGAAGGAACATGAGTGGGTTTTAGTCAGTAAAAGTCTGACACGCCCTCCCGCCGCACCCAGGACGGGAGCAGTCATTTGATGATTTCCGACTCCCAAAAAAAAAATATGAATTCCTTTTTCTTAAAATATCAGAAACTGTCAAAATATGTCTAATGGCGAACACATTTTAGGTTTACGTAACTGGAAAAAAACATAAAAGTATTTACTTTTAAAAGATTGCTACCATAAAATTGCAATATAGTTGTTCATTTGAAATGCGATATTGCTTCAGTATTTGAACTGACTACATTTTCCATATTACCAACGTCGAGTAAATTTTTTGAAAAATTAGTTTTAAAACAAATATTAAGACATTTTGATACACATAATTTGTTTCACCTGAAACAGTATAGTTTTACTAAGGGTCGTTCAACTGCGGATGCGGGCGTGGAATTACTGAAAAGCAATTTCGGGGCTTGGGAGGAATCGCAAGATGCTCTTGGTACCTATTTTGTGATTTATCTAAGGCCTTCGACAGAATACACCATGACACACTTATCAGGACCACACTTACCACTATGGTATGAGAGACAGAGCTCTCGAACTTCTGACTTTTTACCTGAGTATTAGAATTCAGAGGGTTGATGGTAATGGTAAAAGGTCTGCTGGATCTGCGGTTACCATAGGTGTTCCGCAGGGGTCAATTCTAGGTATTTTTTTGTTTTTAATCTATATTAACGATCTACCTCTCCACGTAAGAGACAATCATAAAATAGTGTTGTCTGCAGATGACACTTTACTCGTTTTTAAAATTAAACGTCAATTAATAAATTTTAACGAAATTAACAATGCGCTCTCTAAAGTTGTTCATTGGTTTAATGTAAATAATCTTCTCTTAAACGAAAAAAAGACTAAACTGATTAAATTTTCTACGTTAAATGTCAGGCAGCTGAGTACTCATGTTCAACTAAATAGAATACGAGTAGAGTTGAGCCCTGTTGAATCGACAGTTTTTCTTGGACTAACTATTGATGCCAAGTTGCAGTGGGGTCCACACATTGAAAGATTGTCGGGTAGGCTTAGTTCAGCAGCATACGCTGTGAAAAAAATTCGACAGATAACCGATGTGGATACAGCCAGAATAAGCGAGATGACAAAAAAAAAGTAATTAGTCCGTCAGTTAGATAATCAAAAAATTTGGGACACGTATTTTTTCTTCTTTCTCGTGAACAGAAAATGACGACAATACAGTGCGTTGAAGTTTCGTGAAACGTCACGCCTTTGTATAATTTTTACTCAGAAGTGACGTCACAAGCCCCCTCTCCGGAACTTTGATGCTCTTTATCTTTGTATTTTGTTATTAATTTGATCAAGCAAAAAATATGTGTCCAGTATTTTTGGACTGTCTAACAGACGGACTAAACAGAATGTCATTCTTTTGATGTAGTCATCATCCCTATTGTTCATTTCAGTTATTTTCATAGTCTTTTGTCGAATGGAATACTTCCTTCGTCCTAGGGATTCCCTTAAAGAAAAGTTCAAAGAAGTGAACATTCTGACTGTAGCTTCACATTATAATATATATGAAAACCTAATGTATGAAAAAAATCGGATTAAAAAAAAATCCATTATTCATAGTGTCAATACCAGGAACAAACACAATCTTGCTGTACATTACACTCGCTTCCACAGAGTAGGCAACTCGTTCATGGGTCAATGTATACGCTTTTACTATGAACTTTCAAATTTACTTTTTAATTTATGTTTTAGTTTTGTTTTAATACAGTTTTTATATCTTTTGATATAAATATATATTGTTAATAAAATAGACCATATTGTAAATGTACGTGTCATCTAGAATGCACAATGTGACTATTCGGCGGGCAACTTGTAAGACCATGATTTTACAAGCAGTAATGTGATATTGGTTTGTGGAGCTCCTTTAGATTAAGGTTGAAATCGCGATGCTTCTTGAGGCAGGTTTACCCAAACTGTAACTAGTACTTTCCTCAAAAGGCTAGCCCGAATGTTATTCTGCATGGTTTGTTGCACAAAGATATTGAAATTGTCTGGACTTTAAAAGAGACGATGATCCCTAAGTTTGCTTCGGCGTTTCTTCTCAGAGGTAGTCCAGTTAGGAAATGCCGGTTCCAACTAGCATAAAAAATATGACTTGTGGATCTTAAAATCACTTTTGATTTTAAGATCCTACTTGCATAATAAACGATTTCATTTCTAAGAAATGGTTTGTTCTTCGACAGGGCAAGAAAAGCTTTTTATTGACTAAAAACATTTTTAGTCCCTAGGAAAAATTCCCTACAAAAAGTGATTTTAATTTAGAACTAGAACAGGCAGTGGAACTAGTTAATGCGTTAATATAAAAAAGGACCCGGAATAAATAAAAAAAACAAGGTTGCAAAATAAATGTAAAACCTGCGCAATATTCACTTAAAGTATCTTATTTTTATTGGCAACAATTTACAAAAGTAACAAGCCAAAATTTTTGAAATAAATAAAAAATTACAGTTTAAGAATTGACCTCGGCTGGTATAGAATACAAACAACAGACCTTTCGGTACGAAAGGCATTCAGATTCAAACACAGGTATTTTCAAAGAATTTGATCCAATTAATGGGTCGCATTGGTAAAAAGGAACGCACTTTCCTTCTGTTCCACCAATCTTGCATGTTGTAGCTGCCTTATCACCTACAGTATCAGCTGCCTTAACACCTACAGTATCAGCTGCCTTATCACCTACAGTATCAGCAGCCTTATCAGCTACTGGTGAAGGTTGAGGCTTATCCAGTGCCCCAGTAGTCTTAGGTCCAAACATATCTTTGGTTGCTGAATCTACATCTATAACGCAACAGACTACTGCCGCAAGTAGAAGAATAGGCAGTATTTTAAACATGTTAAGGTTCAGTTTGATTTAAACTTTGCACAACACAGTGATGATTCTTGATGAGTTTTCCTTGTTAAACTAGTTGGCGATGTGAAGGCGTCGGGTCTTAATGTGAACTGAATTGAACTCAGATGTGTTGCTGGATTTTATAGGAAGATATCATAATTGTTTTTTACATTAATTTACACGATAATTAACTACTGGTTTTAGCGTCAGCCTTCTATGCTTGTTGTTAATTTATTTAATAATATTATTTCTGGTTGGTGCAGAAATGATCGAGTCATGATGTCACTAATTAAGGGGAATCTTATTATAACTTGGCAACTGTTTTAAATATTAATAAATCACATTACAAATCAATAGGTACTGTTTTGTAAGGAAAATATCGTTGAAGGCCGTCATAATTACATATTCAAGAATTAGTCATTTTGAACGTGTTCCTTGGGATTATTCCTCTGTTTATCTGAGTGATATCAACCGGGTGATACGAGTATCACCTAAAAATATCATATTATTGTGAAATTTCTCTAAAGGAGTATCTATAACCCACAGTGGATTCTTGTTCACAGTTTTTAGTATATTTTCTCTAAATCGTAGTTTCAAAATCACGTGTCCAATTTATGAAGACCTTTTTCCAAAAATATCAGAAACTGCTCTAATACAATATGTCTAATGGCGAACACATTTTAGGTTTACGTAACTGGAAAATACTTTTAAAAAATTGCTACGATTACAATATAGTTCATTTGAAATGCGATATTTAAACGGAAATGTAGTGGCTTAAATTTTTGTTCAATATGACGATTAAAAATGTTTTATTAGCACATCATTTCGAAATTGATGAAACTTTGTAAAATGATTCCATCTGGTAGTACATCTGATCCTACAAATTTTCGGCCCATTTCCATATTACCAACTGTAGTAAAATTTTTAAAAAATAATTTTAAAACAAATGTTAAGACATTTTATACAAACAATTTGTTTCACCTGAAATAGTATGGTTTTACTAAGGGTCGCCAACTACGGATGCGAACGTGGCATTACTAAAAAGCATATTCGAGGCTTGGAAGGAATCGCAAGATGCTCTTGGTATTTTGTGATTTATCCAAAGCCTTCGACTGCGTATACCATGACACATTCATTAGGAAATTGTACCACTATGGTATGAGGGACAGAGCTCTCGACCTTCTGACTTTTTACCTGAGTATTAGAATTCAGAGGGTTGATGTTCTTGGTAAGAGCTCTGTTGGATCTGCAGTTAACATTGGTGTTCCACAGGGTTTAGTTCTAGGTCCTTTTTTGTTTTTAATTTATATTAACAACCTTCCTCTCCACGTAAGAGACAATCATAAAATAGTGTTGTCCGCAGATGACACTTTTCTCGTTTTCAAAACTAAATGTCAATTAATAAATTTTATAGAAAATAACAATGCGCTCTCTAAAGTTGTTCATTGGTTTAATGTAATTTTTCTCTTAAACGAAAAAAAGACTAAACTAATTAAATTTTCTACGCCAAGTGTCAGGCAGCTGAGTACTAATGTTCAACTAAATGGAATAGAGTTGAGCCCTGTTGAATCGACAGTTTTTCTTGGACTAACTATTTAATGCCAAGTTGCAGTGGGGTTCACACATTGAAAGATTGTCGAGTAGGCTTAGTTCAGCAGCATACACTGTGAAAAAATTCGACAGATAACTGATTGGATACAGCCAGAATTGTTCATTTCAGTTATTTTCATAGTTTAATGTCGAATGGAATTCTTCCTTGGTCCTAGGGATTCTCTTAAAAAAAAGTTCAAAGAAGTGAATATTCTGGCTGTAACTTCACATTATATATTTGACTAGCTGTCCCCTGCGATTTCATCCGCATTTTTCGTTACTGCTCCGCTCCCGTGGGTCGTAGCGCGATGGAATCTCTAACCTGTAGCATTCTCGATAAATGGGTTATCTAATACTGAAAGAATTTTTCAAATCGGACTAGTAGTTCTAGAGATTACCCCCTACATACAAACTTACAAACCTACAAACTTACAAATTTTACCTCTTTATAATATTAGTGCAGATAACCAAATGTATGAACAGAAAATAAATCGGACTTTAAAAAAATCCGATATTCATAGTGTAAATACCAGGAACAAACACAATCTTGCTGTACATTACACTCGCCTCCACCGAGTAGGCAACTCGTTCATGGGTCAATGTATACGCTTTACAATAAACTTCCGATTGATATTCGAAATTTACCTTTTAATTTATTTTTTCGTTTTGTTTAATTCAGTTTTTATGTCTTTTGATTAAAGATATAAATATACATATATAACTATAATTGTTAATAAAACATACCATATTGTAAGTGTACCAGTCATCTAGAATGCACAAAATGACTATTCGGCGGGCAACTTGTAAGACCATAATTTTACAAGCAGTAATGTGGTATTGGTTTGTGGAGCTCCTTTAGATTAAGGTTGAGATCACGATGCTTTTTGAGGCAGGTTTACCCAAACTGTTACTGGCATTTTCCCCAAAAGGCTAGCCCGAATGTTATTCTGCATGGCTTGTTGCACAAAGATATTGAAATTGTCTGGACTTTAAAAGAGACGATGATCCCTAAGTTTGTTTCGGCGTTTCTTCTCAGATGTAGTCCAGTTAGGAAATGCCGGTTCCAACTAGCATAAAAAATATGACTTGTGGATCTTAAAATCACTTTTGATTTTGCTACCTACTTGCATAATACACGATTTCATTTCAAAGAAATGGTTTGTTCTTCGACAGGGCAAGAAAAGCTTTTTATTGACTTGGATTTAAAAACATTTTTAGTCCCTAGGAAAAAGTCCTTACAAAAAGTGATTTTAATTTAGAACTAGAACAGGTAGTGGAACTAGTAATGCGTTAATATAAAAAAGGACCCGGAACAAATAAAAAAAACAAGGTGGCAAAATAAATATAAAACCTGCTCAATATTCATTAAAATATCTTATTTTAATTGGCAACAATTTACAAAAGTAACAAGCCAAAATTTTTGCAATAAATAAAAAATAACAAAATAATAAAAAAAGGCCATAGGTTCCTTTTACAGTTTAAGAATTGACCTCGGCTGGTATAGAATACAAACAACAGACCTTTCGGTACGAAAGGCATTCAGATTCAAACACAGGTATTTTCAAAGAATTTGATCCAATTAATGGGTCGCATTGGTAAAAAGGAACGCACTTTCCTTCTGTTCCACCAATCTTGCATGTTGTAGCTGCTTTATCATCTGCAGTATCCGCAGCCTTATCAGCAACTGGTGAAGGTTGAGGCTTATCCAGTGCCCCAGTAGTCTTATGTCCAAACATATCTCTGGTTGCTGAATCTACATCTATAACGCAACAGACTACTGCCACAAGTAGAAGAATAGGCAGTATTTTAAACATGTTAAGGTTCAGTTTGATTTAAACTTTGCACAACACAGTAATGATTCTTAATGAGTTTTCCTTGTTAAACTAGTTGGCGATGTTAAGGCGTCGGGTCTTAATGTGAACTGAATTGAACTCAGATGTGTTGCTGAATTTTATAGGAAGATATCCTAATTGTTTTTTACATTAATTTACACGATAATTAAGTACTAGTTGTGGCGTCTTTATTTACATTTTATTCACAATGGTACACAGGCGGTGTAATAGGAAAGAGATAACAAGGTATAGCATTAAAGATGAAAACAGTGATAAGATAAAAATATAATAGATTATCTATACTAATATTATAAATGGGGAAAGTGTGTCTGTCTGTCTGTCTGTATGTTTGTCTTTCTTTCACGGCAAAACGGAGCAGCGAATTGGAGTGATTTTTTAAATGGAGATAGTTGAACGGATTGAGAGTAACATAGGCTACTTATTGTCTCTTTCTAACGCGAGCGAAGCCGCGGGCAAAAGCTAGTTAAATATAAAACAATGCATAACTATATAAATAATGACTATAAATTATCATCTCCCTCGCCTTTTTCCAATTTCGGAAAGCACGTAAAGCCGTTGCTCCCGGTTGTCATTCATAGAACATTTACAGTCAGTAGCCAGAAGCCAGAATGTCTGACCAGCCTAACCAAGGGGTATCATGTCACTCAGTAGCAAGGTTGTGGAGGGCAGTCGCTTCACGTAAAACAGTGGTATCAAGCTTAACATGGCTGGATTTTTCTTTACCCTCTGAATTTTCTTCTTCATATTTGTCGTAGACTGTAGAAGTGTGTATTATTAGCGAAAATTGATTCGTTTTGTCCACATTAAATATGCCTTCAAACTTCCAAGCCGATATGAAATAATATTTAATATAGTGGCATAATAATATTTAATAGCAAACTTTATTCAATATTATTTTAAAAATATAAACATTAAAAATATTTTCTCGAAATCGTAGTTTCAAATGCACGTGTCCAATTTATGAAGACCTTTTTCCTAAAATATCAGAAACTGCTCTGTAAAAATATATTATGTCTAATGGCGAACACATTTTAGGTTGTAACTGGAAAATACTTTTAAAAGATTGCTGCCATTGCAAGTTGTTCATTTGAAATGCGATATTGCTTCAGTATTTGAATTGAAATGTTGTGGCTTAAATTTTTATGCATTGAAGGGTTTGACAATATTTTTGTACTAATTGAGTTGTTCTTTAACAGGGTAAAAGTTGCTCCATACCTCTCCCTATTTAAAAACATTTTTGCACCTATTAAAAAGTCCTTATAAAAGTGTATATGAAGTAAATATGCGTTTTGAATTTATTGGAAATCAGATTTTGCCTGCGACTTTGTCTGCGTAGAATAGTTTCCGTTCTCGGGGGATTTCCGGGATGAAAACTATCCTATGTCCTTTCTTGGGTTCCAGACCATGTTTGTACCAAATTTCATTCTTATCGGTTCAGTGGTTTAGGCGTGAAGAAGAGACAGACAGACAGACAGACAGAGTTGCTTTCGCATTTATAAAATTACTAGGTTTTGCCCGCGGCTTCGCTCGCGTTAGAAAGAGACAAAAAGTAGCCTATGTTACTCTCCATCCCTTCATCTATCTCCACTCAAAAAATCACGTCAATTCATCACTCCGTTTTGCCGTGAAAGAAAGACAAACAGACAGACAGACAGACACACTTTCCCATTTATAATATTAGTATGGATTAGTATAATATTAGTATATTAGTATATATTAGTATTAGTATGGATTAAGGTAAACATGACAGTATTTGTTTCTGATTAAGAATAACCTTTAAGTGAGCTACACGAAAATGTAACTCTTTATATAGTCATATTAATTTTTTATGTTACGCTATACTTGTCGTATTTGGGTAAACATTGTCGTTATTTGGGTAATGCAAACTATACTCTAGACTCATTAGAATAACTTTCATTTTGCGTTGCATCGAACACGCATAATATTTTGCCAAATTCGCAAACTAAAGTCGCATAATTTGGAATTATACATTTGTTGATAGAATCGTTATCTCACTCAGTTATAATTAATATTAATAAACATTAAAAATACATTAGTAAAATAGTACTTAGTACGGTAATTTGTAACTAGTAATTATTAATTGATAACTAAATATTAACTACAAGTTTCTAATCGTTTTATAAGAAACAATTATACTCAAGACTTATTTTAATTAATAAATTTACTTACCAACTCGCATCAATAAATAATAAATATCTTGGGACAACTCATACACGGCCATCTGATCCCAAACTAAGTAGAGCTTGTACTATGGTATCCAGACAACTGATAAACATACTTATATAATTTTTAAATAAATACATAAATTATAGATAAAAGACAATGAGCAAAAGTGGTCCAAATTTCCACCACTGTTGGGGGCTATGTAACCTTAAAGTCGACTAAATACCATACAATTTTGACTACTAGGTGAAAAGAATATATTCACTCAGAAAAAAGTTATGACTGTTTTAATAATACGACTTTTAATTATTTAACCGTTTATTCTTTTCGCACATAACCATATTTAAAGCAGTAAAAACGGATTCCTTCTGTTCTGTAATGCGCTCAATTAGTCATCTGCAAAGTTTACAATGATAACGTTAGCGTAGCGTGTATCAGATTGAAGTAGCAAGAGATGGAACATTTAGTGAAATAAGTAGTTGATTTTGGCATTAAACCTGAAAATGCTTGTAACTACTACACCGCAAGAATACAATCCCGACACGCACGTGCAAGACTAGAATACTACGCGTATGTAATGATCCGTAGTCGGGAAACCATTTCGCACTACTACTGTAACTGTTCTTGTCTTTCTAGAATGCGAACTGTGGGTTGCTGTGCCCACGTCATGGTAAATATTTGGTATTTTGGATGAGCGAGCGAGACACGAACCCACAATTCTACTTCTAGCTGCGAATCTGGATATTATTATTGTGGATGAAAACATAATTATGAGATGTATGACCCTTTTAAGGACAGACCCCACACTGTGAGACATAAATAAATAAAACTATTGTGAAATATTTTATACGTATATGACCTTTCATTTGATCATAATATGGTTAGATTTTCTTAGCGAAGTATATACTAAGTATTATTTTCACGTCATATCAACCAGAATAACGTCTAAATAACAACGAAATGTCATACACTTAAATCAATAGAGTAGTTTAAAAGATATAGTGAAATAAAGAAGAATAATAAGGTTTTAAATTGCAAGTTTTCATGGGTTCATAACTTTTTAATGAGTAAATATTTTTAGTTGCGGTCTTCTTATAATGATTCAGTACGCAGTGTTCTATCATATGCCATAGTTCTTATTGGTGGTGGAAATTTGGACCAAGCTCCATACATTTTTGCCCAATCCCCTTTTACCCAGACACAGAACAAACATTCATGCTCATCACACAAAGTTTGTCCTGGGTGGGAATCGAACCCACGACCTATGGCTTAGCAGTCAGGGTCACTAACCACTAGACCAACAGGCCCGTCAATGTCTTTATGTTATTTATTAGGTATAGGTTTTTGACCTTAAAAATTATGTAAGTACCAAAAAAATCAAAATTCCTCTAGTGTCGTTGACCTCTGCGCAACAAATGATATTTTTTTTTTCGAAAATCCAGTTTGATCACTCATTCCTGTCAATTTATCTTACCGAAACAATTTAAGACCCAAGGTGGAGATGGTTAGGGTTTCAAATCGAGTAACCTAAACTATGGACAGGTGGTCACCTGTCCATGGTTTTGATCCACTCCAATCTGTGTGCTTCTCTAATTAAGAGAGCACCTTAGTCTTTCATTCTTTCATATGGCATTCTGTTTAGCCCGTCTTGAAGATCGGTCAAAAATACGGGACACGTATTTTTTGCTTCATCAAAATAATAAAAAAATACAAAGATAAAGAGCAACAAAGTTCTGGAGCGGGGGCTTTTGACGCCACCGTAATGCAAAAATTGTATCTGATCGTGACGTCACGCACAACTTCAACGCACTGTATCGTCGTCATTTTTCGTTTATGAGAAAAAATAAAAAATACGTGTCCAAATTTTTTTTAATAATCTCAATGACGAACTAATTACTTTTTGAAGTGAAAACTTCTTTAGCGGCGTTGAGCACTTTTTCTGTAATGGGTATAAAATCTTAAACTCGCGTCGGGACACGTGACCTGATCGAAAAAGCGTAGGACGGATGGATAGTAGACAGCTGTCACCATCCATGGATGCACGTGGCACGCTGTTAATAATCAAGTTTTCACTTCTGCCGGCACTCCCGGAGTGCAACCCGTCTTTTTTTTTTCGTTGTCTCTTCCAATTGTGTTTAAGACTCTTTTCTTCAACAGATGAACCACCAGAATCGATACTCGACTACCATTCGATGCCGGCTCTGTCAGAGCTGGATGACTTCGACCTGTGCCTGAAAAAACCTGATGCCGTCTACTGCATAGTAGACCTGGAACTTCTGGAAGATGAGACGCCGCTGTATCAGTATATTAAGGTATTGTTATTTATAATTATTATGGCGAAAGGGGAATGGGAAGAGAAGGGTAGAGATGAGAAGTCTAGGTGTTTTTTTTAAACACATATAAAATGTTTTGTGGCTACATCTATCGCCGAAAACGTATACTACTGCTGACATTCTACCCTATTAACTATCCATACTAATATTATAAATGGGAAAGTGTGTCTGTCTGTCTGTATGTTTGTCTTTCTTTCACGGCAAAACGGAGCGACGAATTGACGTAATTTTTAAGTGGAGATAGTTGAAGGGATGGAGAGTAACATAGGTTACTGTTTGTCTCTTTCTAACGCGAGCGAAGCCGCGGGCAAAAGCTAGTTTTGTATAAAACAGAATTATTTCTTCTATAAGTACTCTTTTATATTTGAATGGCTTCTTTACGTTATTATATTATTGCTGAGATAGCAGTTAAAGGGATGATAGATCGTCGAACAAGTACGCGTACTTATAGCAAGCACGTTACGTCGATCACCTCTTTTAGAAATACTAACTTTAATGAGTCCTCTTAAAAAGTCAATTTTAAATATTTTTTGGCAAAATAAAACAAATATTAGAATGTAAATGTTCTTAATCTTTTAACGATCAAGCGACAGCCGGTTGTCGCGCTGCTATTGTCTTTTTATTGTGTCGCGAATCATGTGTATTCGAAGGTTTAAAGGTCATAGCACACTTAAACGACTCTGCTCCTACACCGCTCCCACCCAACACGTCGTCGGCCAGCGAGGCGTCAACTACCGAGCAGTCTGACGGCGGTAAGCTCGCTGACAGCGAGCTGTCTGCTAATTTATGATGCTAATTTAAAATATATCTTAAGAGCAATAGTTGAAGCCCATATTTAAATTATATTCTTTTTGCCGGGTGGGAGCAGAGTCGTTTAAGTGTGCTATGACCTTAAACCGACCACAAGATTCCTCTTGCTATAGTGCCGGCAAACTTTATAGGCTTTAAACAAATACCACAGAAGGCACTCATTTGTTTGCTCTGTCCACTTCGATTGCTGCACGGGTACACATTGCCTTGACATGGTATTCGTGTGTTGTGGACGAACTGTATGTCACTACGAATTTTGTTAGGATTTGGTTTATTTACTGTTCTGGGCGACCATGAGAATATTTTTATACCATATTATGTGTATAAGTGCAAGATAATTGAAAATTTAAACAGCCCTGCAATTTATTAACATCTCGACTTTAGTTAACATAAAAGTAGATAATTTCGATACGGATGAACATTACATGTCTAAACCAATACAATGTTCTATAGACTTTAAAAGAGATTTTTTTCTTACTGGGACAACTCACACACGGTCATCCGTCAGACTTTGACCTCTGAGTTTGTTTCGGTTGTCTTCTCAAAGTAGTCCAGCTAGGAAACACCGGCCCCATCGTTCGATTAAAATAGGATTTACAAAATAAAAATCTTTTATCATTATCATTAAAACCATTGCTAGACAACCAATTTAAAAAAATGCATCCAAATCGGTTCACCCGTTTAAGGGCTATTAAGGTGCCACAGACAGATAGACAAACAGGCAGACACACACACAGTGATTTAACTTATAACACAAGCATCAAAACAAGTATTCTGAAAAAAAAAATGGAAACGATAACTTTTTATTTTATTTTACTGACAAAAAGCCACCTTTGTTCCTTCGGTTGCCCTTTATGTTCCAGGGCCGTGGTAACTATTAGAACTATTCCGCAACCATGGATGGAAATGATAACTTTCTCATCAGTAATTGAATGCCCGTTTTTTTGTGCAGAACTTCTCTTCGCTCTACTACAAAAACTACCAGCATACGAAGCTGCATCGAGGAGTATGTGGCTCGCAGCACTGTGGCCTGAACCTCAGTCATGCTGACGCTGGGGAGTCCACTGCTACTGCCTTGAAAACCTGCCTCAACGCCTCCATACATGAAGGATATGGGTTGCAGGTAAAAACTTTTTCTACCGTTATTTTTAAGGAGTGTACTACGTCCAATCGAATTTCAAATAATCGAAAATTATTTGATATACCACTGAAAAATATATATTCAAAAGGAGATACCCCATTTTGGGTCTGATACGTTACACGAATGAAATATGTACCAAAAAAGTTGTCTATTTTAATTATGTAACCCATTTAAATCTTAGCCCTATTAGCATTGGCCAAGTGTAGAAAATAAATAGATTTCTATTTGTTAGTTTGAAACAAGTTGTTACAGCAGGTATTTTTTAATAACTTTACAAACGCTGTCATTATGACATTCTGGAACTGGGCATGCCTAAGTATGTATGGAGTTTGGTTTAAGACTTATTTCACTTAGACCATTAATGCTGTTTGTCTATCGCCACCGTCACCGTCACGACAACGAGAGAGGTGACGTGACGTGCGGTGGACACGCGGCTATAGTAAGTGTATGTATCGCCACTTCGGCGTCGTCAACTCCTTCTCGTTGACGTAACGGTGACGGTGGCGGTGGACAATAGCCTTACAAGCACTTATGAATTGTCAAAGAGTCGGTCAGTTTGTCTGAAAAATGACGCTAGGTCCTTGTTTCAAAACGTAGGTAGATAGATCTCTATAGAGAAGAACAAGCATAAAACTCCATGGACACTCTTTTCTAAACTTCACTTTTTGTTAAAAACGTACTACATATAGTAGATTAGAGTTATGTAGACATAAGAAAACAAATCAAGTTCCTAGTTTCGACAATTATTGGTTTAAATTATGACCTACAACTGTTACCGAACCTTGCCACAAAGAGAGCGAAAAATGTTTAACTAGCCAGTTCTAATTTATGCACAAACTAGATTCTGCCCGCGGCTTCGCTCGCGTTAGAAAGAGACAAAAAGTAGCTTATGTTACTCTCCATCCCTTCAACTATCTCCACTTAAAAAATCACGTCAATCCGTCGCTCCGTTTTGCCGTGAAAGAAAGACAAACAGACAGACAGACAGACAGACAGACACACTTTCCCATTTATAATATTAGTATGGATTGTATCTACAGTTAGCAAAAGAGATAAGGTTGCAAGTCAGTGATATATGATTTCAGTTTTCTCAAAAACCGAAGGGTATATTTGAAAATAACTTTTAATTATAGTAGAGAATTTAGTTTTTTATTTTGTTTAAAACTTTATTTGAATTTGTCCGTATATCATTAGTCCTGTCATATTAAGACACTCCGTAGATAATTTGGACGCGATTAAAACATGGCCAATAAAAATACGTCGATTTACTGACTAAACTAATATGTATCTTCTGTCCTTTTTTTAATAATTTGGAAGATAAAGGTGCACTTATCTTCAATTTAGTTTAGTTTCTAAACAAAAGAATCTGCTACCCAATGGCGCCGATTCTCTTATTCACAAACTAACGTAAATTTAAGTTAAGTGTATCTTTCTCTTTCCATTTCATTAAGAAAAGGACAGAAGATAAAATATTAGTTAAGTCCTGTCAAATTTAGACATTCCATAGATAATTTAGACACGATTAAAAACATGACGACTAAATATCTGGCAATTTTCTTCAGGCGCTGTCTAATTTGACAGGATTAAACTAAAACGTATCTTCTGTCCTTATCTTTAAGAAATGGAAAGAGAAAGATGCATTTAACTTAAATTTAGTTAAGTTTGTGAACAAGAAAATCAGCACAATGGTACTATTATGTTCCATAACTAAATAAAACATGGAAAACTTATTCAACAATTTTATTGGTAAAAATACTATCAACAGCAAATTGCACTTAATAGCTTAAATCAGCGGAATGAATTTATTATATTGAGAGAACAATTTCATTCGATTGGTGAAATTTTAAAATGGGACAGGTTTTTTATCATTAAATGTTTTATTTTTATGCATCCCATAACTGAGATGTCTATTTTCATAAAAAGAAAAGCAGCTATATGTATAAACTCTATATAGATTCAAAGACAAGCTATAATACGATTTTTTTATTCAATTTCTCAGAAAAAAAATAGGGCTATTATTAGTTAACTTCAATATTGACGGCTGAATCTATACTAATATTATAAAGAGGTAACATTTGTAAGTTTGTAGGTTTGTAAGTTTGTATGTAGGGGGTAATCTCTGGAACTACTGGTCCGCTTTCAAAAATTCTTTCAGTGTTAGATAGCCCATTTATCGAGGAATGTTATAGGCTATATACCATCACGCTACGACCCACGGGAGCGGAGCAGTAACGAAAAATGCGGGTGACAGCTAGTGTAATAATAAAGATACAAAGATTGTTAGTTTAAATAGGCTGAAACTACCAGTGGTATTGAAATAACCCTTTTTGTATATAACAAACTAATTCAGGAATACTACAGGATTTCTATACAGATGAAATAAAGCTGAAGATTTGTTGGTTTGTTCGGTTGGTTGCAAATCTCGGTAATTACTAGTCTGAATTGAAACAATCTTTTGTTACGGGTAGCCTGTTTAAGCAGGAAGGATATAGGCTACATAACATTACATTACGTTCTACGGAATTAGAGTAGTAACTAAAAACGCGAATGGATTAGCGAAAGACACTTACTAAATACAATAAAATGCATATTTATAAGCATTTAAGCTCAGCAATGCGCCATTTTGCTTTAAACAAAAAATATATTTGCTATACAATTACTGCATTCCAAATACATAATAATGTACGTGAAACTTTTCCACTACCAATAAATTATGTTTGATGGAACCTTGACCCATACTATTATGACGATATTTAGGACATAAACAACTTTTTAATCCTTTAAACACACATTATTTTATGTTAATTAATGTAATTGGACCTGTGCCGTTTAAATTAACTATAAATAAATAAATAAATAAATAAATGATTTGACTGGTATATATATTATAACATCAAAAAATTTAGTCTTTATGAAAATACATAAGCTCGAAAAGAATTACTTCTAGCCTAAAATAAAAACATAAAATAATGCCTCTTTTTTTCCATCTAGGTAAACACTCTATCAGTCCGGTACTGCAAAAGTCAGGGTGACTACGTTCCACCCGATGTGTTGGACTACGTCATCGGAGTCATTTTGCTAGCGTTGTTACTGGTCAACCTCGGATGTTCAGCCTACTACTTCTTGTGGAACGTGGAGAAAGATGAAGGTAAGTTTTGTGTGGTTTTCTTAATTTAAGCCTGGCACATAGTTTGTAAATCTGACTGACGTTAAGACGGAAAGGTTCTCGAGAGAAGACCATGTTACCCTATTTACCTAGGGCAACCGAAGGAAGATGAGTGGATTTTAGTCAGTAAAAGTCTGACACGCCCTCCCGCCCCGCCCAGGACGGGAGAAGTCATTTGATGATTTCCCACTCCCAAAAAAAACCCTATTTTTCTGTGTCCTACAGGGTCCATAATTGATCTTATTTATATTGTTAACACCTAAGCTACATATGGAAAAGCAATAAAAATATTGAGTATGTACAGTCGCGGACTTTTCCGGTGAATCATTCTTAAGGTAAAAATTGCTTATACCCGGCGACCAAACGCATAACTAGCTATTACCTAAATATGCAGTGTGGGCCTCCAGCAAGATGGCTGATGATGTCATAAAAATTGCCGGGTCCTGTTGGATGCGGTTCGCTTGGTATCGGTATTTGTGTTTTTTTTAAGCCTTTGTCACACTAACGTCTTCTGCTGATGCTGATGCTTCTTCTGATAATGATAATGATGATTTTAGCCTGACGCTGGGATAAATAATATTTTAATTATGGCAATCGCTATTCAGCGAGGTAATGCGGCGAGTGTGATGGACACTTTTGCACCGGAAACGTTCAGGGGCGGGTTATTTTTTGATAGTTGACGTTATTTTATTTTTAATTTCTTATTGTAACGAATTGTATTTGAATTGTAATTAATAAATACTGTTCAATAATTAATCTCATAAACTGTTTGATACATACATTAATCAAACAAGTAATTCTTATAATGTTTATGTATTTAAAATTTTCGAAGTTGTTAAGTTTTTTGATTAATTTTGTTTTTATAAAAACAAAATTAATCAAAAAACTTGATTGTATGCTCTATATTTAATATGTTTTTAACGTATTTTTTTTTCTTCTACACAGCTTTTATTGTTTTAGACAACATGACTTTTATGGTCTCTATTACTAAAAAAAGTTTGGTATTACAATAAAATAAATAGATTGACTCAGCGGATTTTTGAGTCATAAGATTTATTTAACATAATTCCTAAAGCTAGTATTCAATATGGTAAAGTGAATTTAGCTAATAAACATTTTTGTTCCAGCTAATAAATTCATGCTGGCTTTCTGCGTGCAACAGAACTGGAAAGCTCTGAAACATGGAGGGAGCGCTGATGGGGGATTATTCAAGTGTTTCCAGGCGTTGAGGTAACTGTTTAAATACTTGATTATTATGCTAAAATCAATTATGTACTAACTAATCATTTATTTATATTTTCCGACTGGATGTCAAAAAATATCTAAGTATTAAAAAATATAAATGTAAAAGTTTGCGCGTGTGTGGGTGGATGTTTGTTACTTTAGTATTTATTTGAATCTCCAACAAAGAACCTTAGATCTTTAACAAAGATTACACTTCTTTGTTGGAGATGTAAATAAATACTAATACAAATAAAAAGTTAACATGCTAAATTAAACAAAATATAAATAGGTTCAGTTTCGTATGTACTAAGAAATAATTTTGGAAATTCCGACCCTAATATGGTAAAATGGGCTGTCTAAGTTTCAACAGTGACGACGCTATCGAAGCCACGGGCGAAAGCTGACACTTTAATTTTAAAGTATCCGTCGTTAAAAAGCCTCTACCAAAATTAAAACTAGCTAAAGTACAGCAAAAACCGCCATATTGTAGATACATGGAATACCAACAAACCGCAACAACTGCAGTGCAATCATTCTGATTTTAATCGCAAGGGACCTCGTCAATGGTTATTGCACGATTTTAATCACTGACGAGACTCTGATTGAGGTGCTGACAATCTTAGTTCGATGTAGGTTAAAATATATGGCGTGTAGTTAAAAGTTTTCGAGATGACGCTTATTTGCATGAGGAATTCCTTATGGGTCCTTACTGCTTATGGTTATGGCTGAACTGAACTTTTTAATACAGCTGACGGGGACACGGAAATGTTATTTTTAATTTATTCTTTAATGGTGCCGATCCTCTTATTCACAAACTAAACTAAATTTAAGTTTAGTGCATCTTTCTCTTTCCACTTCACTAAGAAAAGGACAGAAGATAAAATATTAGTTAAATCCTGTCAAATTAGGACACATCATAGATAATTTAGGCGCGATTAAAAACATGGCGACTAAAAATACGTCGATTTACTTCAGGCGCTGTCTAATTTGACAGGATTCAACTAAAATGTATCCTCTGTCCTTTTTTTAATGAAGTTGAAATAGAAAGAGAAAGATGCACTTAACTTAAATTTAGTTTAGTTTGTGTATAAGAGAATTGGCACCATTATTAGTTTTGTTGTTTTTGGTTTTGTATACCATATCGACTCGGCTGTGTAAAATAAACGTGTTTTTGTTTCTTCCTTACATTTCTTTTTATTTAATTTTTTCTTCCTTATTTTACATTTTGTTCTTATAGACGATAGATAAATAGATGACATCTCTATCGGGTACGTAACGTTTGACAGTTGTGTAACAGTGACAGGTTTAGTGCTTAGCCTTAGTCAGTGCTAAGTCACGTCTATGATATATCAACGGTCAGTCAATCCATTTGACGTTAATATTTAGTTACCTAAGCCGATGTTTGATTATTTATTAACTATATTTAGATAATCTCTGTATGTCTTTTATAGATACGTTTTTTTAGATAAATAACTTGTCAAGGCTGCATCGACGACCGAAATACCGACGATCATTTTTATTTAAATTCCTAACAAATAGGCTATAATTTACAATAATATACGATGCCTATTAATCAACTTCAACGCATCAAGTAGCTTTAAACACAATATGAATTCCGATTGCGATGCAATGATTGCGGTTATTCGTCGGTATTCGATGCATCGGATATAACAGTACATAGAAACAGATATAAAGGTATAAACCCACGTCACACATGACTTCCCAAGCGCAAATATCTACTTTAAACATTATTGAGTAAGAGTGCTATTTGAGTGAGCATTTCCTGGCAATAGGGCTGTTTGATTTTTAGAGTAAAATGAATGAATATGAAATATATTAATGGTTTTAAGTGTTGGTTGACACGAATATTATCGTGGCTATTTATTATACCAAAATAATAGCTGACTAGCCGTTTGATGATTCATATGGAATGTATGGTAATTATCATAAAATTCTAAAAAAAATGAACTGTTTTTTCTAGCTTTTCTGTAAAACGGTTGCACCGATTTTGACAGGACTTACAATGTGGCTGATTAACAGATAACTTGCTTTTCAAATGGCTAATGTTTAGAGTAGCTTACTTCCTACGAAATGATATTTGTTTCCGGCTTAACGCGTTCAATGGCTAGCTAAGTAGACTAACATTATAAACGTCTTATTTATAGACGGCAATCGCCAGAAATAATAATTCCATTCAAAAATCACTACACAAAACTATAAAATTTTGCATAGATCAAGTAGAGGTCAAAATTTAGCATGTTTTAAAAGCGGAAGGTCATTGACCTACTGTATAAACATACACTTTTGAAAATTTATTGACCTATGAAGCTGAATTTGGACATGTAGATAGTGGTTTAATAAATTAGACATTGGTGTTGATGTTCTTGTTCACAAACTTAACTAAATTTAAGTTAAATGCATCTTTCTCTTTCAATTTTTAAAGAAAATGGCAGAAGATACATTTTAGTTTAATCAAATTAGACAGCCCCTGAAGCAAATTGACGTGTATTTAGACGCCATGTTTTTAAATCCCGTCTAAATTATCTATGGAGTGTCTAAATTTGATAATATTTTATCTTCTGTCCTTTTCTTAATTAAATGGAAAGAGAAAGATGCACTTTACTTAAATTTACTTTAGTTTGTGAATAAGAGAATCGGAACCATTGACCTTTTACGTAAATCAAGTTATGAGCGGAGGCTAGTGTTAGTCAAATTACTATAGTAATCACAATACATTAACCAACACAATATCTCCATTTTTTCTAATATAATTATTGATCTATGTTTTTATGTAATAATTGCAGTGGTTAAAATGCTTGCCTCTCATACAAGAGGATGCGAGTTCTACACCGGGGAAAGCTGAATTTTTCAATTCATATTCACTTCCCATATTAATGAATAATTCAATTTGCTTGTGTTCGTGTATCTCTTTGCCAAAAAATTCAACTAATATTGCTCAAAGCAAAAAAACACGATTAATTCATTATCCATTCATTAAAGCTGGGTTCCAAAGTATAAACCTGATTACACTTTCCTAATAGTTACGATATATAAATTTGATTTCAGTGGTCTCATAACAAAGAGACAGTTTTGTATATTTATTCGCTTTGCGCAAGTGATACAAATCTTTGTAAATTTCTGTATATATTTATTTCAGTCTTATATTTTTCCTGCCTATATATATAGGTAATTAGGTATGTATTTCTTTCTGTCTATATATAATTAGCACTATGTATTAAAAAAATGCATCAAAATCCATTGCATACATTTAAAGATCTAAGCGTACATAGGGAAAGACAGCCAGCGGAAAGGGACTTTGTTTTATACTATATAGTTAAGTATAGATACCTAACATCTAAAAGAAAAATTGAAATAAAAAAATTTATTACAGATTCTACACAATGGTGATGATTCTCGGTCTACACTCTATGATTTTCATCGGCTACGGTTACACGGCTAACCCTGAGTTTATTGAAAATGTAAGTTTAACACTTTATTTAAAATTAGTTATTAATACTGTTGTACATATTAGGCCTCGTACAGACGAGCACCACGGCAGAGGCAGCTGCAGCTGCCGCTATTGGTTGGCGTTTGCTGTCGACACGTGGACAGTAAACGCCGACCAATGGCGACAGCTTAATATGGACGCAACGTGCGCGCTGTTTGTCAGTCAACTTCAAATAGCACGAGTGATCGATCGCACCTGGGCGTGCGCCCTTTAATAAATTTACTAAAAGTCTAAAATGTTAAAGATTTTTAGGACAGATAAATGGATGTTTCTCTTTCACGTAAAAAATACTGAACAGATTTTGTTAAAACTTCACAATGATAGATTCTAATTAACTACTAAATTCAAGGCCAAGATTGAGACCGTCTTGCGCTTTGAGGGTTCCATACAATTAATAAATTATATAGGATTATTAATTTTTTGTTATTGTTTTTTTTTCTCGTGATAGCCTAGTGGTTAAGACGCCCTTGACAACTAGGCCATCACGGCATAAAAACATAATATACAAGAGGTTGTAGGTTCAAATCCGGGCAAGTACCAATGTTCCAACTTTTCAAAATCATATGTACTTTCAAATGTATGATGGACATCCCAGACATCGGCGAAGGAAAACATCGTGAGAAAACCTGGACTTGTAGTTAACATATCAGTCCGAAATCGCCAACCCGCCCTGAGCAAGCATGGTGATCAATGCTTGTGCCTTCTCTGTAAGAGAAGAGGCCTTTGCCCTGCAGTGGGCCATTAATAGACTGGTATAAATAATTAGCGTTTGTAAAGTAGCGTTTAATCGTAGACAGTCTATCTGATTAATTTATCAAGCTCGGTTTTAGCTGATTTAATAAGAACCTTGTTTATACAATAATTATAGTAGTTTAGTAGAGTTAGATATTAATAGATCGTGTTCAAATTATAATTATCTACCTTAGTTGTGAGCCCCTCTATAACTTACTAATATTAAATCTAATATTTAAACTGAACTATTAACGACTAACTTAATAATATTTAATCTAAATATGACGATTAGTGTATTTTGAAACTTTATGTTAATTAATATACTGACTGTTTAGTGGTTTCATCCGCATCTTTGGTTATTATTCTTCTACGATAGGTCATAGCATGATGTTATATAGCCTATAGCCTCACAAGATAATTGGGCTATGCATAACGAAAAAAAGAAACATATAGGACCAGTAGTTTCTGAGATTAGCTCTTTCAACATGACATGTTTTATGGGAGCAAAGCAGTGACTAAAAACTGAGCAAAACTAAAATGGGCGAAACTGTGGGACACAGTTCTATCTATCTTGCTGTTAATAGCTATAGTAATATTTAAAGTCCTTCACTCATTCACATATCAACCAACAGGCCCGTCAAAATGTACAGCAAAGCCGTTTATATTCGATATCAATGACATCCCGTGCCGAACTTTAAAAGTTGTTACGGGTAGTCAGAAGCCAGAAAGTCTGACCAGTCTAACCAAGAGGTACCGTGTTGCCCAGTTACTGGGTTGTGGAGGTCTGATAGGCAGTCGCTTCACGTAAAACACTGGTATACAGCTGAATCCGGTTATGCTGGAAGCTGACCCTAACATATCTAATTGGGAAAAGGTTAGGGAGATGATGATATACTCATACAAACAACTTGAATCTGAATTTACACACAAATTTACGCAATTACAATTATTGTAATTAATTAAATACATTAAAATAAATTATATTTCATATGCCACAGTAACATTGACTCATAATAATTTTATATGTTTTAGCATTACGACATGTAATGTAAATGAAATTATATGGCTAATGCTGTAAAATTTAATAATATAATTACATTAAAATTATGAATTAAAGTCGGTGCTAAAATTAATTAAAAATAATGAAAGGTCGGGTAACAAAGGCTATATAATTACGCTATCACCTTTGTGGTATAAACAAAATAATGATGCAATTTTTTTTTCTATAAAGCCTCCAAGAGGGTGACCTCGCGGGCAGTAGCTTGTTAAAAATAATAGTACATTTACATTTAAATCAATAAATCAGAATGACTAAAATGCAATAAAATTATTATAGGTGCAATTGGAACTCAGTTTTACGACTTAGAAATACTTATATAATTTTTTATTAGGGTTATTTTAAAAGCGTCACTGTACTCACTATAGGCATTTGCATATCTAGAGCAGTGCTTATGCATTTTTAACCATAGATGTCTTATTGAAAACAATATCCATACTAATATTATAAATGCGAAAGTAACTCTGTCTGTCTGTCTGTTACGCTTTCCCGCTTAAACTACTGAACCGATTTAAATGAAATTAGGTACAGATATAGTCTGGGACCCGAGAAAGGACATAGGATAGTTTTCATCCCGGAAATCCCGCGAGAAGGGGAACTTTTCCACGCGGACGAAGTCGCGGGCAGAAGCTAGTATTTGATTAAGCTCTAAAATAATTACAAAGTGTCCTTACTGCCCGTACAACTTAACTGTGCACCTCGTGTTGTGACGTAACATCGACGGAATGCTATCGCTACTAAACGAACGAGGCGAACACGGGGCGCCGCGCGGGGAAGTGGGAGAGGAGTCGCATTCTAGCGAGGTGCACAAATAATTCGTACGGGTCTCTGGATTACTGTAGAACACAATTTAGGTACAATAGCTAATTAGCTATAGATATAACTATACAATCAACTATGTCCATAATACTGCAACTACCCAATAACATCAAATCTCGGAAAATCGAAAACCGCGCAATGTCACCGATAGAACAAAACATTAATAATATGAATCGGTATCGGAACCATTAATAAACGATAGCATTGCATTAATTGAAATGCAATTATGCAGAGAATGGCAAATAAATGCAAATAATACTGCACTAGAGGTCGTTGAACCTGGTATCAAATTTTGCACAGGTCGTCATCATCTATTGGCTTCCAGTCACTAAGAGATGACCTTAATAAGACTTTTTTTTGGGGGGTGTAAAATCATTAAATGACTTCTCCCGCCTTGGGCGGGGCGGGAGGGTGTCAGACTTTTACTGACTAAAACCCACCCATGTTCCTACGGTTGCCCTTTATGTTCCGGGGCCACGGTAACTATTAGAACTATTCTGCAACCCCGGAACCACAATAAGATGACGCAGCCAAAGTGGCAATACATTTTAAGCTTTTGCCCGCGACTTTGTACGCGTGGAATAATAGTTTCCGATCCCGGGAGATTTCCGAGATGAAAACTGACGTCCTTTCTCGAGTCTCAGACAATATCTGTACAGAATTTCATTTAAATCGGTTCAGTGGTTTAGGCGTGAAGAAGAGATAGACAGACAGACAGATTTACTTTCGCATTTATAATATTAGTATGGATAGTCGCATGTCCACCACACGTCACGTCACCTCATGTAAAACTCATCCCGAAATAATGTCATTCTCAATGACGCGACGGTGACACTGATAGACAAACGGCCTAAGGTTTAATTTCCTCATTATCTGTGAAAATTTCAACTGCCTAACCATCACGGTTCATGTCATGTCATCGCGGTTCACGTTTTAGTTGAGCTAAACAACTTTTGACAAATGCTTGCACTGTTTGGACAGGTCCACTCAAATCTGTGTGCTTCTCTCACCAAGAGATCACTTCAGTTACTACCTTCATGGTCTTCGCATAGTTTGACCAATACAATATTGTATGGACTTTAAAAAAGACTGACCTCTGAGTTTGTTACGGTTGTTTCTTCTCAGAGTAGTCCAGCTAGAAAACACCGGCCCCATCGTTCGTTTAAAATAAAAAATAAAAATTGACGTTTGAAAGTGTTGTGTATTTAACCTATTTACAAAATAAATATGATTTTTAATCATGGTTCATGAAACATAGCCTGGTGACAGACAAATGGACAAACAGACAGATGGGTGTAAGAACTTGGCAAAGAAACACTAAATAACTGCCAATATAATTTTTAATGAAATATTTTACATACAATTGAGTAAACACGTTTAACGGTATTATAACCTCAAAACATAATAACAACTGTCAATAATAACCGAAGAGATGTTCCTCACGCGGTATCCGCCAAAAAAGTGCATGATTCAGTCTAAGTATCATCCCACCAGTATTGACCGCCTAAAAAAATACCTTTGACACAAGTCTTTTATGCAAATACATCGACTAACACTAAAATCTTCAATTCCACTGACATCAGAATAATTACATATCTATCTCTAAACAATTAAATGTCAAACTCTAATTTTCGTTAAAATGTGTAGCGACAACATGGCCTTAGTAATAGGGTCCTGTTTTACGCTTTGGAGACGAAACTCTAAAAAGTCAGATTGGTACTTATCCAGTCTCATACATTAGAGATGCGTTTACCATTAGACTATAACGATGTAACACAATCCAAAGTTCCCTCCAAATATTTCACAACTTAACGCATTAAGACAAGTGTACTAATAATAAATCTACATTTAGTTATATTCCTCTCAAGTTGCTTGTGCAATTCAAAGCCTTGCAGATATAATATAGATAAAGTAAATGGCAAGGAGTGTTGCATTGTATCCCCACCGGAGTTTAGTTTTTGCAGTGAACTAAAACTAACACTGTTTATGTTTATCGTCTAAAAACTACGACTATTTATTTTTGTCTTTGATTGGAAATTGCTGCCGACCTTCGAGCTTCGGTGTGCGTTGATACAAGGTGAATTTTTGGTCCTGCACCACCCGATAGGAGATGATTCTACCCATGAAAACAAACAACTTTTATTATGAAACCAACTTTGAAATCTCGAAAAAAATATCAGCTGTTTCATATATTACAGTCGGAGGGCATTGAACTTTTGTTAGGAACAGCTGATATCTTTTTCGCGATTTCAGAGTTGGTGCCATAATAAAAGTTGTTTGTTTTCATGGGTAGAATTATCTCCTAGCGGGTGGTGCAGGACTAAAAATTCACCTTGTATATTGTGTCAGTTAGTCAGTTTACCATTATATAGGGGGACTGGTAATTAGTGTACGATACTTACGTGATTGTTCTTATGATAACCAACAACTTTTACTTTGGGAACAAACCCGAAATCTCTAAAAAAACCAGCTGTTCAATACATTACGTTTGCCTAACGTAGCAAATTTTTATTTATTTATTTTATTTATTTAACGTAGCAACAGCAGATACTTTTTTCGCGATTTCGACTTTGCTCCCATAATAAAAATTGTTTGTTATCATGAGCACAATCACGTGTTCAAGTATCGTACACTAATTTACCAGTCACCCTAAATGTAGACAGATAAGAAAATAACTACTTATGTTATTACACAATAAACCGTAGCGTAACCACAGTCTTTACATATCTTTCGCTAAAATGGTTAAATTTATCATTAAGGCCCGGTATCCACCAAATCGGAGAGGAGAAGAGATGTGTCGTAATTAACCAATAGAATATTTTAATGTGCTCAAGCTAAGCGCTGTGCTGTCAAAATGACGCAAGCTGATTGGTTGAAAGACACATCCCCTCTCCTCTCCGCTTTGGTGGATACTGGGCCTTATGGATTTATGGTCTTAATGTCTCACAAAAATGCAGTAGAAAATAGGACCTTTTGTTTTTTCGAAAATCATTGCCATTTAGCGGCTTCAAAATTAAGAACCAACCAATTCCTTACAAACTCGTTACCGAGAATGCCCACATCTTTTGTAATAGCACTCGTCAAAGCTAAGTAAGTGCAGAATCGTGTGGACTAATCCTAACCGGCTAAGTAAAACAGGTTGTATTGCTCATATGCAATAGCATGCCATTCTGTGCTGTATTGCGTTAAACGGATAGATTACTGGCCGACTGGTTTTTGTTTGAAACTGGATACTATATTTCATTTCATACTAGCAGTCGTCTGCGGTTTCACCCGCGTAGTTCCTGTTTTTGTGAGATTTTTGGAATGAAAACTCTCCTATGAACTTTGTCAGGCTACTGGCTCAGTAATTTAGCAGCAAAAGTTATTTCGTTTTTATAATAATAGTAGGCTTTTGGTTACGGCTCCGCTACCGTAGGAGACTTTTAAGACTACGTCTTATTCTGATGTATAAGCTTTATAACTGTAAAGTTTCATCAAAATACGTTCAGTAATTACTTAATTCTTTCGTAGAAGTGTAACAAACAACCACACACATATACAAACTTTCACATTTACCTATTATATTAGTATGATAATATTAGTAGGATTTCAATTTGTATACATACAAACTAAATAAATAAATATCTTGGGACAACTCTTACACGGTCATCTGATCCCAAGCTAAGCAGAGCTTGTGTTATGGTAACCAGACAACTGACAACATACTTATATACTTTCTAAATACATACATATTATAGATAAATTACACCCAGACACAGAACAAACTATTATGCTCATCACACATAGAGTTCCTCTAAGTGGGAATCGAACACACGACGTACAGCTTAACAATCAAATCACTAACCATCTAGACGAACAGGCCACTCGATAATGAAAATAAACATACAATATGTTGCCGTTAAACTTAACCGCGAAATCCATTGACCTAGACATTGTCAATGAACTATTATGTAACGAAACTGGTTTAAACCGATGTTGAGTTTAATGTTTATATAAAAATGTTGATAATGGCGTTTTTTAAGGTTACTGAACCAAAGAGCCAGCCTATGATTTCTTGACAGACCTGTTTTAATGGTTATTGTAATACACACCCAGACACAGAACAAACAATAATATCTGTTATATCCTAGGACAACTCACACACGGTCATCTGATCCCAAATTAAGCAGAGCTTGTACTATGGTAACCAGACAACTGATAAACTTACTTATATAATTTATATAAATTAAATACATACATACACACATCAAAAGTGTCTAGGGATATTTCAATTAAACCTAAATTACTAAAATTCTATTAACTTTTTGTTAAAACATGTACACATTAAAATAAACCTTGTTTAATAGACTATTTAATCTGATAATAAACTTTTAGATAAAGTTAAATTTAAAAAAAAAACTTAGAAGAAGAGGAAAAACTCAAACAAAATTTCAATCTTAACTTTATTTTTGAAACATCAAAACTTAAACAAAACAACAATTTTTTATGTAAAAATTCTTGAAAACTTAAAATTAATATTCCGTGGATCCACCTAAGACTCTCCTGACACATCTGCAGCGGTTCTGCATACTCAAAACAAGGGTGTCAATATCCTGTTGTGGAATACTGTCCCATAATTGCCGTTTCTGAAGCCATGAAGACCAGTCAGAGCGTTATATCCAAGCTTTGGTCATGTTATCGTGTCACGGAGGAAGTGGTGGAACGGCACCGAGGACCTCAACGCATTACAACACATGTACAGGACCGATTCATAGTAAATGCTGCACGAAGTCAACTAAATGCAGCGGCGATGCAATTGGTTCAAAGGCTACAGAGAGAGTATGGTTTGCTGGTAAGCGGTCAAACTTTGAGAAGGCGACTGCATGAAGTCAATCTACGTGCTCGTAGGCCATTTTGGGTATCAGCACTAAGGAGAGGTAATCAAGGAAAAAGATTACAATGGGCTATTGCACACGAAATCTGGAACCATTCTCAATGGTCACTTGTGCTTTTCACTGATGAATCTAGGTTTGGATTTCATCCTGATTCGCGAAGAGTACGCGTTTGGAGAAAACCTGGACGTTGGAATCGACTGCAGCACCCACAACAAGTTCATGCATATTAAGGTGGCACGATTATGGTTTGGGCAGGATTTCGTCTCGGCGGTAGAACGGACCTCGTTTGGATACAAGGCAATATGACTGCTCGAAAATACCGAGATGAGGTGCTAGAGCCTGTAATCTTGCCCCACAAACAGCAAATGGGACAAAATTTCCAGCTAATGCACGACAATGCCCGTCCACATACGGCGCGTATCGTTACAAGTTGGTTACAACAGCATGTTATCCAAGCTTTAGACCGGCCTGCACAATCCCCTGACTTAAATCCTATTGAGCATGCCTGGAATATGCTTCAGAGAAGAGCTCGTAGGAATTTCCCTGTTGATATTGTGCATCAAAACCAGCTTTTCTTGCATCTTAGCAGGATTTGGGACAGTACTCCACAACAGGATATTGACACCCTTGTTTTGAGTATGCAGAACCGCTCCAGATGTGTCAGGAGAGTCTTAGGTGGATCCACGAATTATTAATTTTAAGTTTTCAACATTTTTTATAAAAAAAAATGGTTTTGTTGTTTAGGTTTTGAAATTTCAAAAATAAAGTTAAATTGAAATTTTGTTGAGTTTTTCCTCTTCTTCTAAGTTTTTTTTTTTTATTTAACTTTATCTAAAAGTTTATTATCAGATTAGATAGGCAATTAAACAAGGTTTATTTAAAAGTGTAGATGTCTTAACAAAAAGTTAATAGAATTTTAGTTAATTAGGTTTAATTAAAATATCCCTAGACACTTTTGATGTGTGTATTATAGATAAATTACAGCCCGACACAGAACAAATAATAATGCTCATCACACAAAGTTTGTCCTGGGTGGGAACCCACAACCTCCGGCTTAGCAGTCACTAACCACTAGACCAACAGGCCCGTCAAATATTATCAGCCTTTTCGTGTAATAAACGACATGCTTTATTCTGTATCAATTTTCAAGAGTACCGACAGATGTCGAAAAGAAATGAAAATGAAAGAAATGAAAATACTAGGTGTATTTTGGTCTTGCTCAACCCGCTAGGAGATGATTCTATCTATGAAAACAAACAACTATATTATGGAACCAACTCTGAAACCACGAAAAAAATAGCAGCTGTTACTAAGAAAAGTTCAATGCCCTCCCGACTATAGATAATGTATGAAACAGGTGATATTTTTTTTGAGATTTCAGAGTTGGTTCCATAATAAAAGTTGTTTGTTTTTATGAGTAAAATCATCTCCTAGGGGGTTGAGCAAGACCAAAAATACACCTAGTATAAAGAAATGAAATTATAGAGAAATTAAAAATAAAGAAAATTAAGTCTAATGTTCTGTATTCACAAGTTCTTCAAAATTAAAAATAACAAAAATGAATTTTCTTAACTAAATGGGCATTGCGGAAAACTTTTTGTTAAATTGTGTCTGCATTATTATCACAGGAACTGATGCTATTAACTACTACCCATACACCCGCGCCTAACTCTGTATCTACTAATATACTTACTACACTTGTAATAAACTATATTAAGCAGTAAGATTATCCCTGTATCATAAATCTATATTCTGTATCTATACTAATATTATAAAGCTAGAGAGTTTGTTTAGTTTAACGCACTAATCTCAAGAACTACTAGTCCAATTTAAAAAAAAGTGTAATGTTAGATAGTCAATTTATCAAGGAAGGCTTTAGGCTTTACATCATCACGCTACTACCTACGGGAGCGGAGCAGTAACTTAAAACGCGGATAAAACTGCGGCGGATAGTCAGTTATTAGATATATTATTCATCTCATTACTACAAATTATCAGCTATTAATTTATACGCATCAAATTTAATAGGCAATAAATGGGTACCTATTAAATTAATGTCATAAATCTATCAACCTATTAATATAATATCATAAATCTATCAACAATGTCATCATAATCAGGAATCAAAAGCTTTTTCAATATCATTGAAAAAATTATCCTGACTGCAATCAATTACATTAAGTACTAGTCGTTCCTCGCGGTGTCACTCGCATTGTGTTAGGCCTTAATTACTGCTCTTCTCCCATGGGGCAAGCGTGATGTTATATCCTACTATTATTTATGAAAGTTTGTTTGTGTCTGTGAGTGTGTGTGTGGTTGTTTGGCTAGCATTGTTTCTCAACCTTATTTTGCTCACCGCCCACTTTGAGACGTCATTGACTTTAATACGTGATTAGCGTGTATTTTTTTGCCTTTTTAGACTATATTTATCTACCCACGCCCCCTTGCGCCATCTCAATGCCCCCTAATTTTCTCTGGGTCTTCTACTGCCCCCCCGAAAGTCTCAACGCCCACAAGGGGGCGTTATCGCCCACGTTGAGAACCTATGGGCTAGTGGTATTTTGAGATATTCGTTCCTTAAACACATCAGAATAATACAAAGGCATATCCCGCTATACGCCTCGAGGGCGTAGCAGTAACCAAAAACCTAACATTACGCGGGTGAAACCTCGGGGCACAGTCTAGTCTGTAGTATAGAATAGTACTACTAATATTCACTGATAAAGTACCTTTATTATAGCAAAAGAATGTTTTAAATCGGTGTAGCAGTTTTAAAGATTAAGCATTACAAATAAAAAATCAAATCTTTTTCTATATAATCTCAATGTTTACTAGTTTTAGCCAGCGACTTTGCTCGCGTGAATGTCGAAACTTCTAACCCCTTACAATTTTTTTTTTTTGGTGAGTGGTTAATCATCCAATGACTGCCCCCGTCCTGGGTGCGGCGGGAGGGCGTGTCAGACTCTTACTGACTAAAACCCACTCATGTTCCTTCGATTGCCCTTTATGTTCCAGGGTCACGGTAACCACTGTAAACATTCCGCAACAACCCCTTATAATATGGAGTTACCAAAAAATCCTTTTTTAATGGATGCATAATACTCTTCACAAAGACATACCCTTCACGTTTCTTGTCTCTAAAACCAGCAGTTTGGGCTGTGAGATGATATATCACTCAGTCAGTCCGTTTAATCCATACTAATCTGAACTAATATTATAAATGTGAAAGTAACTCTGTCTGTCTGTCTATCTCTTCTTCACGCCTAAACCACTGAACCGATTTGAATAAAATTTGGTACAGATATAGTCTGGGACCCAAGAAAGGACATAATGATAGTTTTTATTCCGGAATCTCCCAGGAAAGGAAACTATTATTCCTCGTGGAAGCTAGTAAGCTATATTACTGTAAAGGTTTATGCAAATCCGTTTAGTAGTTTTTGCGTGAAAGAGAAACAAACATTCACACACACAAACAAACACACACACATAAACTTTCACATTTATATTATGAGGGGGACATAAATAGAATAATATAGGAGTTTAAATGCCACTCATTTTCAATATCACTTAAAAACTTCACTACTTAAAATCTAAGTACATTCAATTACATTAACTACAGTATTGCAACTCAACGTTAACCGCTAAGTAATACAACCGCAACCATTTAATAGTGATTGCTTCCGTTCTGCGCGCGCGCATACGGCACGATCGAGAAAGTAATTGTGGTTTTAGTTGAAGACTTATCCTTATGCAGACCACATATGCTAGGTTGTGCATATAGTCCGTAAGGAAATCCGTAACAGTTGCGTAGTTTTAAAGATCTAAGCATACAAAAGGATGCGGAATATATCTAATAGTTACCGCGGCCCCGGAACATAAAGGGCAACCGAAGGAACATGGGTGGGTTTTAGTCAGTAAAAGTCTGACACTCCCTCTAGGCCCGTCCAGGGTGGGACAAGTCATTTGATGATTTCCTATCCATAAAAAAAAGTGATTGTGATATTCTTATGCAGGCCATACATGCTAGGTTTTGCATCATGGTACCTATGAAAATTCGAAACGATTGAGTAGTTTTAAAGATTTAAGCATACATAGGGATGCGGAATAGTTCTAATAGTTACCGCGGCTCCGGAACATAAAGGGCAACCGAAGGAACAAGGGTGGGTTTTAGTCAGTAACAGTCTGACACTGGCTTCCGCCCCGCCCAGAACGGGGGAAGTCATTTGATGATATCCCATCTATAAAAACAACATACACAGGGACAGACAGACAACAGAAAGGGACTTTGTTTTATACTATGTAGTAAAAAAAATACATAATACGCCTAAAAGCAATATTTATAAAATCGAACGACACTTTTTCCAATGCATCAAAAATATTTCAACACGCTAAAAACAAGCAGTTTGATGTACTATGACGTCACGTGATTCTATATCGTAACCACAATCGCAACGCTCTTAGTCGAACCATTACCGATAAAAAGTTGGCAAAATCTAGTTTTTTGTCATTATACTGCTGATTATAATTGCTTGATCGATTTCCTCATACTAATATTTTCGCCAGAGCTGAATAAAATAATATTGAGTGTTGTAATTTGTATTTGTATTTATTACAATAAACATTGTGTAGAATATTAAGTATGTACATAGTAGTATTCCAATAAAATTGTCACATGCAAAACAATTTCTACCATTTTGAAAGTCAAAATCAACAGATAAAGTCAAGGATAAAGAATTCCAAAAAAAATTAGGTTTTATAGTAATTTACTTTTTTGCATTTAAAACAAAATCTGATACTGTGTACCAACATTTTTCCAACAAGAGGGCTTATAATTCATTTTGTAATAAATGAGGGCTTAAATTAATCATTTTAAATTTGTTGGAAACCTATTAAACAGTTCCACAGCTTGATACTCTTATGTACTTTTTAAGTTTATCAAGGATATCTCTGACATATAAAGGATAAAGAATACCGAAAGAACACAATTTTATGATCCATACTAATATTATAAATGGGAAAGTGTGTTTGTCTGTCTGTCTGTCTGTATGTTTGTCTTTCTTTCACGGCAAAACGGAGCGACGAATTGACGTGATTTTTTAAGTGGGGATAGTTGAAGGGATGGAGAGTAACATAGGCTACATTTTGTCTCTTTCTAACGCGAGCGAAGCCGCGGGCAAAAGCTAGTTGATAATAATGCTCCCTCTTATCTCTCTCATTTGATCAGGACGGTAACCCAACATGCTCAACCCTCTTTGGCTTCAAAACCATAAAAAACTAACCAGGTCTTTCTTTTCCAGTCTTACGATGACTTCTTCAAAGCTCTCCTATTCAACGCCCGCGTGATAGTCCAGATATTCTTCGTGATGGGCGGCTTCCTCATGGCTTATAAGATGCTGGTGTATGCTGAGACCCATCCTTTCACGTTGAAGACTGTTCCCATGGCTCTGGTGAATAGATGGCTGAGGTAAGAGTTTTGGGAGAATCTAGCGTTAATAACTAACTTTATTATGATCTCTCACATGCATACGAAGCAATATGTGGAAAACATTTAGGATCCAGTCACCATCACTATCGGAACAAAGGAACTGCGCACATTTATTCAGATTGTTGTTTTCTATGGACATAAGAATATAATAAAATAGATTATTATTTATTTGCATGAAATATGGTAGACATAAGATGTTATAACATAATAAGTACATGACATTTTCCACCCTCATCGAGGGTATGCAAAGACATTATTTTAAATTTACATAACGGAATGTGCATAGTCCGTTTTGCCTGACCGCTTTTCTAATTCTTACGACGTTGAACGCGGTTGATAGAAGTAGAACTGTATAAGTGTGACCAGAATTCGTGGGTTAAGAACTAGAGTAGCGTAAGGGCAAAATGACAACTTCTCAGGAGAGCCGAAAAACAACTCAAATTTACCTACCGTTATCTTATAGCTCTTTTAAGGCAAAATGTATAGTAGTTAGAAATCTGATTTTTACTAATAATAAAGCTTTACTTATCTGCTACAAAATAGTATAACTTTTTGGTGAAACAAAAAACGGTATCATTTTAATAAAATTTATTTTTCAAAATCTGGTTGACTTACGTCATTTTGGCTGTTACATAAATTCAATTATGTATGGAATGCAACGGAACTTCCGTTAAAATGGCTCTAAAAACAATAACAAAAATCTTCTAAAATTAATAATCTCTCGTGGCTTCTTTAAGAAATGTACTAAATTAAAAATATTTTTCCGTAGTCGCCGCTAAAAGTTTTTTTTACTATTATTTAAATTATTACAGTATTTGTGAAATAAAATATATTATTATTTAATTTCTATTATTTTCAAGTACCCATGTAAACTTGCACACCATGGTAGTTCCTATTTGCACCTACTCACTTATATTAAACTAGCTGCCTTCCGCGGTTTCACCCACGTTTAAAATGTTAAGGGTTAACAACCCTTACCACTTAGGGGTATGAAAAATCGATAGTACCTAGCCGATTTTCAGACCTACTGAATATGCATATAAAATTTGGTAAAAATCGGTAAAGCCGTTTCGGAGTAGTAAGGTAACTAACATTGTGACACAAGAATTTTATAAATGACTAGCTGTTCCACGCGGTTTCACCCGCGTTACGTTAGGTTTTTGGTTACTGCCTCGCTCCCGTGGGACATAGCTTGATATTATATAGCCTATAGCACTCAAGAATAATGTAGCTTTCTGCCAGTGAAAAAATTTTTAGAATTGTTTCATGAGTTCCAGAGATTACATACAAACTTACAAATTTTACCTCTTTATAATATTAGTATTTTGGATATCCGATAGTTTCGGTTACGGTTACGGAGCTCCCTATCATCCCTGCTAATTAGTAAAAAAATATAAAGATGTAGAGTGAGAGCAACGAAGTACCGGAATTTTGCAAAAATTGTACCGAATCGGGACGTCACGCGAAACTTCAACGCACTGTATCATCGTCATTTTTCGTTTATGAGAAAAAAGAAAAAATACGTGTCCAACATTTTTTGATAATCTAACAGACGGACTAATTACATTTGCGAGGCTCCCCCTTGTTGTTTTATCGCTTTATGTAACCGGCTGGGCCGGGCTAAAGATTTTGGAGTCCAAACTAACGTACAGTAGTTTTACACACGAAAGCGAATTAGACCAACAGAGATTTCTTACGTGCTAAAAGAATGTATTTAGCTTTTACACTACTCTTGACATAAAAACTGACTGCATTACTCTAAATATTTAGTGCCACAGTAGCGTATGCCACCCTTACGTTTTTTTGGCAGGGAAGAAAATGACGGAAGAGTACGAAACAAGGACCCATAAGCAGTAACTTTACGGTTTGCGTTAATTTGGCACAAAACAACTAAGGCTACAAAATCAAACTTTGTCCCATTCGCTCTGTAAATTGAGTTACGATCGTTGTGCTCGTAACTTTTTTGACAAAATAATGTTAAGACTATTGTAAGTAGAAACACTTCATTTTGGCACTAAACAAATATCTTTTATTTTTATACGTTATTGTTGTACTAAGCAATCTATACACTACATCGTTCCAGTTTTTTGGCACATAAAAATATGGGGATTAAAAAAATGAATGGTGAAAAAAAATTTTTTTTGGATTTTTGCCCTTACGCTACTCTAGTTCTTAACCCTCGAATTGCTAGAGCTGAAGAAGAACCTATGCATAGTCTCCAAGAAGTCCTTCCTTGTGGTTTAAGTTAACTCCGTACCAGATTACTTCGAAACCAATTAAGCCATTCAGCAGCAAAAACGTAACAGACAGATAAACTAACTAACAAAATTAACAAGAAAATTATTTGTTAAGTACATGACGGCCCAGTTAAGGCCTGCCTATCATGTAAGATGTACTTTCTAAAGTTATCTTGGACATAACAGACATCGATGAAGGAAAACACCGTAAGGAAACCTGGGCCTATTTTGAATGATCGAAAAGAACAATTCGCTTTGAGCAGGCGTGGTGATCAATGCTCGTGAATTTTCTTTATGAGGAGAGATCTTTGCTCTGCAGTGGAACGTTAACAGGCTGGTATTACTATAACAATTTGATGAGACGCTTCTTCTTTTGATATTACCATATTTCTGTGCTTATAAGAATGTATATATCATCGTTTTGGGGCCCTAGTCTGCTATTACAATCGTGTCTAAATGACCAGTCATCGGCCGGATATTTGACAACTTTGACAGTTTTTGTATGGGAAATGTGTCAAAAGTTTGACGTCACACGTCAAAAATCGATCATTTAGACACGATTGTAATAGCAGCCTAGGGCCCATGGTATCGTGTCGCCCAGTAACTGGGCTGTGGAGGTCTGATAGACAGTCGCTTTACGTAAAGCCTAGTGCTAACCAGCTGGATCCGCATAGGCTGGAGGCCGACCCCAACACTATCTGGGAAAGGGCTTGAGAGAGATGATGATCAAGTGTAGGTTAGCACCGAACAGGTTCTGCTTGTGATCAGGCCGTGTGTAAATTGTTCAAAGACTTCATCTTTTATTTTCTTCACAGGTTGATGCCAGCAGTATTAGTGGTGATGGGACTGGCGATGACCTGGGTGCCTCATCTGGGATCGGGACCGATGTGGGACGCCGTGGTGAAGAGGGAGAGAGACATGTGCCGTATGAACTGGTGGCAGCTCGTTATTCTGAGCCCGAACTTGTTCCCGTTTGAGCATCTGTGTCTGCCTCAGGCTTGGTAAGTTTTTTATTGTAAACTATTGTTGTTTTCAAAAGTCTAAAGTCAAATTGTGGGTTGCGGAATAGTTCTTATAGTTACCATGGCTCCGGAACATAAAGGGAAACCGAAGAAAAATGAGTGGATTTTAGCCAGTATACTGACACGCCCTCCCGCCCCGCCCAGGGCAACAGAAGTCATTTGCTGATTTCCCACTCAAAAACAATTACATTAAAAATAGTTGACTCTAGTCGCCTATTCCAAAAGGTTGTTTTATGGAGAAGAATGGGCAAGAAACTCCATACCATCACCCATACCACCATACCGTTTGATTTAATTAAATAGGTTGTGACTTGATTTTAGCTAGACATTTTTTTTAATTTCTTGCATCTAGCAATTTGACGGGCTTATTGGTCTAGTGGTCAGTGACCCTGACTGCTTTGGTAAAGGTCTTGGGTTCGATTCTCTAGTTCAGAGTCTGGAAGTCCATGTGTATTTTTTAGGAATAAATATACAAATCATTTGCATAATATCTGGAGTGAATTTACAAACATATTTAAAAAATAGTTCTACGTTCCCCAAAAATTTTCCACGTAGCGAATACACTGAGCCCAACTAAAACCTATGAGGTTTCCTCAAGATTTCTTAAAAGGTGGCCCACAAAACCACTCGTTTATAAAAACGCAGTTTATCGCATCTAATTGCATAAAATTAATTAAGGCTTCCTACTGTATACTTAGAGGCGTTACTTAAAACAATTAACATTCTACAACAAATTAACTCTTGCTTACAAACTGACGTCGCGACTTTGTATTTTTATTGCAAGTTTAACAACAACAAAAATAAAATAAAACTAAATGATTAACATTATATTAAATGACAAGAAACGTGACTTATTTGCATTTTATTTTTGTGGGTTGCAAATCATCAAATGACTTCTCCCACCTTAGGCGTAACGGGGTAGACTTTTAGTGACTAAAACCCACCCATGTCCCTTCGGTTACCCTTTATGTTCCGGGGCCACGGTAACTATTAGAACTATTTCGCCTATGTGTTACCTCTTGACATTTTTGCATTTGACTTGATCCAAATATTATGGCGACCATAATACGGAACTCTTTGCTACGCGGGCCAGACCGCTAGCTTCGAGCTGCCCGCAAAACATATTTAAATTACACAAGCTACCCGCATGACAATAAAGACATGTATGATGCAATGCGATGCGGGCAGTACGGACGCGTGCCTTGTCCGCATGCGGGCGCAAAACCGCATGACAATAAGAAGGCCTTTAGTTTGCACTTTTCCAGGGCTGCGGGTTATTCGAAAAAGATACCGCGGACACAAAGGGCTAATAAGGAACATGGGTGGGCTTTAGTCAGTAGAAGTCTGACATTCCCTTCCACTCCGTCCGGAGCGGGAGGAGACATTTGATGATTTTTCACTAACAAACAAAAAGTTTGCCCTTTTCATAACACTGTTTTATTTTTAACAATGACTATCATAATACTGTTGTTTTTAATTATGACTAGCAAACTTATTCATCTCAATAAAAGGCCAAAGAACTCAAACATGGAAGGTATGCCTCCAAACAAACAATTAATTAGGAAAGGGAAACAGTTAAATTAATCAGAGACGCGTAAACTTCAAATGTGGCAATTTGCTGTAGTGGCCATGGAACTTGGTGCAATCGCAATGACGCGGAACGGAAGGTCTGCCTAATTAGTTTAAGGCCTAGTACACAATGGCGGTGCCTAAAATTTACCTTCCAACGACCAACCGACAGCCGGCTGTCGCGCTGCTATTGTCATTCTGTTGTGTATCGAATTACGTGTGTTGGAAGGTTTAAAGTACTTTTAACAGATTACAGAAAATGGAGAAGGTTTTTATTATTATTATTTTTATCTTCTATTTTACCCCGTTAGAGGTTGAATTTCCAAAAATTGCTTTCAATTTGTGTGTACGCCTTTGTGCCATGAAATGAAACTGCTGTGCGATTTTCTGGTTTCGACTATGCGTTAATTAAATTGCCACCAAAAGCCAGAAATAGCTGGAAATAGGTCCAGCTATTTGTGGCTTTACTCATCTTTGATCTTTAAAAAATATAAATTCTTATCAAAATTTTTGAGTGTTTTGTGAGTACGTAGTTAGTAGTTATTTTGTCTTTTCATAGTTTTCTTTTTTCTCTTTAAACTACTTATTTTTAAAGAGAAAAAAGTCATTTAATGTAAAATTGGCGATGAGCTCTTATTTGTTGCAAGATTCAATTTAACACACAAAAAAAGACAGACGAATTTATAACCTTCTCCTTTTTAAATAGGGTTGAAATTCACTCAAATTATAGTACGCCCGCAACCGCAACTTTTCACTCCAGTGTGTCCACGCATTAACTTTAGCGTTACTTTCTTACGCAAAACAAAGACAAATAGTGACCTAAAATTACCAAATTATATTCTATTTTCTTTGTTTTTCTATGACCAACACCACGAAGGCTAATCTGCTTTCCCTTACTTAACCTCAAAACATTGCATCAACAAAAAAAAATTACGCCGAAAAACAAATATTTAATATCACACATTTAAATACGACTCTTATTGCGAAAGCGACAAAGTTTATTTTAAAGTTGCGTAATTTGGGGTAAATATTTCCTTAGTAGCCTTGGTTTTAGTTGCATTTGTAATTGCGTTGGGAAATTTTATAAAAGAGGATATCTTGATGTAAGTCGTGCTTAGTGGGGTACTTAAATTAATGGTATCCTTGACATGGTTCATTTTAAGCGGTGACAATAGTTCTAGTAGCTTAGAATAGATGTGGTTACATAAATAAAAAAGAAAAATATAATTTAACTTTTGCTCGCAGCTTCGCCCGCATGATGACGAAACTTTCATCCCCCATTTAAGTCTTTTAGGGTTGGTTTTTTTATTTATTTATTTAACTTTATGTACAACAACGTACAGAGGCGGACTTAATGCCTTAGGCGTTTTCTACCAGTCTACCTTAGGGTGATGCAGAGACAAAACATAGTAGGTGCAAAAATACAGAAAAGTTACAGGAAGTTAAAATAAAATAATATAATACTTAAATAAATATACAAATACATATATATATATATATATATATATATATATATATATATATATATATATATATATATAAATCTATACATATATCCATACATACATACTTTATATACAATGTAGAGAGAGATACAAATAAATACATAGATACATAGATACAATAAATACATAAATACATAGATACATAAATACATAGATTTAAGGAAACCAGAACGGTGAGACGGACATCGCAGAAGACGGTTATTGGAAGAACGTAGATTTTTGCTGTGCGCAGAACATAAATATTGAAAGAGAGAAGTGAGATAGGAAGGTGAACTGGGTTTGTGTAGAAGTGAAAACAAGGTGGTCAAGGCCCTTAACGCTCTGCGCTGCCTGATGGGCAACCATTTTAAGATTGCACGGTGCGCGGACACATGTTCGTACTTACGGAGATTAAAAACGAATCGAATGCAGTTATTAAGAAGACGATCAAGTTTATTGAGTGCCGGCTGCCTTGAACTCCTTGGCATGGAGTTGAGTTCTGACCTCAACTTCGGCACTTTCATCGAGTCCAAAGCACAGACTGCGGCGAAAAAACTGGGCATCCTTAACAAGGTTAAGCGATACTTCACGCCGGGACAGCTTCTAACACTTTATAAAGCTCAAGTCCGATCGTGTATGGAGTATTGCAGTCACCTATGGGATGGCTCAGCCAAATACCAACTGGCCGCATTGGATTCGGTGGATCGCAGGGCCAGAAGGTTGATTGGCGACAAGAAGCTGGTGGCTCAACTTCAACCACTAGCACATCGGCGAAAAGTTGCCTGTCTGGCGGTATTTTACAGATTGCACTTCGGTGAGTGTGCTCATGGGCTACACGAGCTCATTCCCTCATCCCCATTTTACCACCGGACATCCAGACGTACGGCGGGATACCACCCTTTCTTGGTTGATATTCCTCACATCCGCACGCAGCGCTTCTCAAAATCGTTCATAATGCGCACCGCAAAGGAATGGAATTCCCTGCCGACGTCTGTGTTTCCAAATTCATATAACCCGGAAGTATTTAAGAATAGAGTGCATAGGCATCTACTGGGTAAGCTCGCTCCATCGTAGGCTCCGTCTATGCCTTCGGGCTAGTCTGGGACCAAGAGCAAGCCCATTGTAATAAAAAAAAAAAAAAAAAAAAGAGTAGATCTGCATTCAGGTCATAGTAACACACATCACCATAATCAATAATGGGGAAAATGAGGGACTGTACCAGCATTGCCTTTATGCGAGATGGCAGTAAATTTTTCAACCTATACAGTGAACGTAAAGATCCGGTAACTTTATTGCTCACACTCGCGACCTGCTTCCGCCAGTCCAAGCAAGTGTCGACATACAAACCCAGATCCTTGACGTCAGAGCTAAATGGAATGACATTGCCATCAAAAGTTACTGGCGGCACCGCTATACCATTCAATCGCCGCAAGCTGTGAGTGCTACCAATAATGATAGCCTGGCATTTGGCTGGGTTAACCGCTATCCCAAACCGATCAGACCAATCTTTAACCACTGCTAAGTTCCGATTAAGCTCCTCTATCGCACCGCATATCTAGCCTGTGCTGTCCCACTGCTGGGCAAAGGCCTCCCCCAACTCCTTCCAGACTTTCTTGTCCCTCGCCGCCTCAAACCAATCCTTATGGTATGTGTCAAGGTCATCACGCCACCTTTTCCTGGGCCGGCCTCGGCGACGATGTCCATCTTTTGGCACCCACTGTGTGGATGCCTTCGCCCAACGGTCGCTATCCATGCGGCTTACATGACCCGCCCAATCCCACTTGAGCCTGGCAGCCTTTTTTCCAACATCTGTTATCCCTGTTTTGGAACGCAGCATGGTGTTCCGAATTACTAAAAAATTCTACATAAAAGTTTCATGTCTCTAGGACCAGCGGTTTGAGCTGTGCGTTAATATTTTATTTTTTTATTTATTTATTTAAATACATGTTGAAATTGTCCTTACAGGCTAACCTAATTCGACAATCAAACGACAAAAACTCTTACGTCACACTTCTATCTTGACAGATAGGAAAGTGTCTTCCTTTCGAATTCCGCCAATGTACAACTAAAAACATCTAATTCTTGCGAGATAATATTAATCAATTTGATTGCCTTAACCACCGGTGCATGTTTTAATATGTCCGTACGGGCTACAGGAACTTCAAACAGCCTATTACTAGGAGCCTGACGTAGCCTGGTATTGGGGATGAGCAATTTTATTGACTCTAGTACCTCTGGGTTGTAAAGTTTCCCTCTGAAAACACTAAATACGTATTTTGCTAGAGCCAGGTTTCGTCTCACTTCCCAACAATCAGTCCGTTTAATGTCAGGTGTATTTTTGGTCTTGCTCAACCCGCTAGGAGGTGATTCTACCCATGAAAACAAACAACTTTTATTATGGAACCAACTCTGAAATCGCGAAACAAATATCAGCTGTTTCTAACAAAGTTCAATCAATGCCCCTCCGATCATAATGTAAAACAGCTAATGTATTTTTTCGAGATTTCAGATTTGGTTAAAGTTGTTTGTTTTAATGGGTAAAATCATCTCCTAGCGGGTTGTGCATGACTAAAAAATACACCTAGTATAGGTAGAGAGATAAGCCCCACTTTATTTCGATCAAAATGCACTTTATACTAGCCGTTTCCCGCGTACTTTCAGTTTCCGTGGAATTTTGGGAATTAGGCTATGGACTATCTTATTACCAAATTTCATTTTATCTATACTAATATTATAAAGAGGTAAAATTTGTAAGTTTGTATGTAGGGGCAATCTCTGGAACTACTGGTCCGATTTGAAAAATTCTTTCAGTGTTAGATAGCCCATTTATCGAGGAACGCTATGACCCACGGGAGCGAAGCAGAAACGAAAAATGCGGGTGAAACCGCAGGGGACTGCTAGTTCATCTATTATGTGATCGTGAAAGAAGCCCTAAGCATAAAAAGTTGCTCTTGACATCTCAAAAATCGATTGTGTGGTCGTGAAACAAGCCTTAAGTTCAATAAGCTCTAAACATCTTCATTTTACTTTCAGGTACCTCGGAACCGACACCCAGCTGTTCCTGATAACCCTGGTAGTTCTGCTCATCATTTGGAGGTGGCCCAAGAGTGGGGTCCCAGTGCTGACTGTCGTCATGGTCGTCAGTCTCCTGATACCCTTCCTTCAGAGTTACTTCATGAACCTCCTGCCGATTAGAGTTAGCTTGTTCCCTGAGTGAGTTTCTTTGATTTACTAGTTTTTTTAAGTGATATTAGTTACGTAGTAACTATTTATTAATCTGTGATATTAGTGCCAATTCCATTGTTGAAAAACTGATCAAAATTTAAGTTTAGTATTTTTTTTTATACCATTAACCCCTCAGCCATTACGCAATAAACAAAATGGCGGCGGAAATTTTACAACTACTCCAAAAAGAAAAACATACGAGCATTATATAAAATTTTATTTTTTTAATTTGTAGGACATTCATCCAAAACGTAAATAATTAAACTTGTTCATACAAAAGTAGTCTGTAAGTATAAAAATAAGAACTATAATAAAATGGGACACCCGACAGCCGGCTGTCGGTTGGGTGTATTATAACATGAATATTTAATTAATTTTATGTGTTTATAATAACAATAGTTTCTTGTTTGAACTTTCTTCTCCATGAAAGTCCATCTTATCTTTGATAATTATTTGTAACTTTTGTTAAATTAAACATCTTTTATTAAGTCCCAAAATTACCTGAAATAGCATAAATCTCACATGTATTGATTGTTGAATATGTCCAACACTCACCTCTATAATAAGCCCGGTTTGGAACGAAAACATCGAAAAAACTCAAAATAAACACATCAACCAAACACCAGCATTTACAGAAAGAAAGTGAATAACCGTCACACATCAAATATTTCTTCACACCAATATACTAACAGTACTTGAATCTCTGCTTATCCCCTAATAGAAATCGTGACACACATTACTTCGGGACGTGACTTTGAACGATATCCAAAATTTTTCTCATAAGTCCGTCCAAAACCAAATCGAAAGACCTCAAGTACAATTTTCCCTGCCATTTAAATTTTCACTTTATTTCCAGATCGATAAGAGACATTTTCGGGTACAACGACACGTTTTACCACGCGTATGTCTCGGCTCAAGGCAACTGGGCTGGTTATCATCTAGGAGTGCTGACTGCCTACTTTTATCATAAGGCACAACAGAAGAAGTGGAACTTTAGAGAATCTTTGGTAAGTTCAATTAATTTACGACCTTACACTTTATGCAGAAAGTCTAAATTAAACTGGTATCCAAAGCACGTCATGGCAAAAATATAGTAATGTATAGTAATATTCGTTTTATGTGTTTAAAGTTATGTAATTCCACTTAGAATATAAAGAAAGTGTACAGCTTTTTTGGCATATAAATTGAAATTCAAAATGTCAAATTACTTTCCTAGTACTTGCCTAGATTTAAACTCACAAAATATTTTGAATGAGAAGAAGTTTCCTTGACCACTGGGCGAACACGATAGCTATATTGATAGAAAGTAAATGAGCCGCTTACTTGTCAGTTTTTTGTTCGACTAAATTAGAAAAGTAAATATTACTCTGACGTATAATACAATTATTATGTACAGTAAAGTGTAAATAAACGCCAAATTAACTTCAACTCTTAATTAATGGCATTTGTAGAAATAAACCACCATTCTGCTACGACCACGTTTATTTATTTTACAATATCTCAATCGTAGTAATGTTTATTACAATGCAGTATGACTGCGAAGGTCTCCTCATTGTGAAAAGACCTGGGCCGCCAGAGCCTCGTCAGTGAATTAGCAGGGTGCACCACGTACATCAGGTTGGCTTTGACCCTGGTGGTATATAGGTAGGGCCGCTTACACCCCTGCCAAATACTATACTTACATGTTTGCTAATCTGACATTTTGTCACGTAGTAAAATTGTATTCTGACAACCGACATTATATCTGGTAGGTAAATGATGCCACTGCCAGCAAAATTCAACTGACTTGCTGTTTTTATTTATTGTAAAAAACTGCCAAACGTGCCCTCATTATATATCATGAGCTCATCAGAGACCATCACTCTTCACTCTCTTGTCCAATTGGTGCAATTATTGTATTATATTGGTGTATTATACATATACGACACTTAAGCTACTCCTTGTTTTTCAGCTGATGAGACTCCTGGTAGTATCCTCAGTGCCCATCGCTGGTGGCGCTGTCCTCATGGGTTGGGATCTCCACCACCGTGAGGCGTCCGCCTTCGAGGCAGCCATCTTCAACGCTTTGAACCAGAACTTCTTCGCTCTAGCCATCTGTGTCTTCATTGTTGGATACTTTTATAAATGCAATAGTAAGTGGATTTTTTTCTATTCACCCTTAGAGCTTGCGCACACTAGACAACGGCTTACAAAAAGTCCGCGGTGCGCATTTATTAGTACCTTTCCTTGCAATTTGTATTGCAAGGAAAGGTACTAATAAATACGCAATGGTTGTTTTTGGTTGTCCAAAAATAACCAAATGACAATAAAAATAAGAACGCACATAAGACATTTTCTCTGCCATTGATCTTAGACTTCGAGGTCTATGGAGTCTAAGGGCTTCCTTAGACTCGATAGACCTCGATGTAACCTAGAATTATTCACATTATCAAGATGATAGTCGCTAATTAGCACCTTTGTAAAAGCCAAAACTTGACAGTATTAAACAAACGTAAAGACCATTATATGGTCAATTCTCTCAATGAAAACGTTCCCTTTACCAATTGTTGAAAGTGTTACGGCGGCGGTATTTCTGAACTTGAAGGTTGCCTAACAGTATTCAATTACTAAGCCTTTGCTGCCCGTCCACCCGTCTGTCAGTGTAAATCCAATAAACCGTAATAGGTAGAGTTGCAATTGTGTGAAATGAAATGAAATTGTTGATGCAAGTAGGACTTAAACCTTCAAACAAAAATGATTCGAGACACAATAGAAAGAAAAAAGCAGGGTGACAGCCGGTTGTCGTTTGGCCGTCGATAGGCTAAATCACATTTACACGTTATACTCGCTAGAGTCGGCCTTTCCTTGACTACCTTTGAAAGGAAATGCCGAAACAAACTCAGAGATCATCGTCTCTTAAGTTTGGACATTAAATCAATATATTGCGGAACGAACCATGCCGAATAGCTCTCGGACAAGCCCTTTGAATGGGAATCCAATAACAATTTTCGTAAAGCTGCCTCAACAAGCATCAAGAGCTCAACTTTTATCTGTCCACGAACCGACACCGACAATATCCATACCATTAATATTATAAATGAGAAAGTGAGTCAGTATTAGAGCTTTGTGAAACTGCACCTCTTCCGCCTTTTTGAGACTGTGTCATTATGCTAATAATTCCGTTTTATGAGCTATCTAAACACGGTCCTCCCAAAGATTTTGTACAACAACATGACCGTATGACGTCACTAAGCTAGCAACTTAATTGACTAACTATTTATTGAATAAGCAACTAAAAATCACCCATATTTCTTTAAGACAGGTTTTATAAAAATTGTGTCTAACATTTTTATTATATTGTAAAATACCCAATCATAAAAAACCCGTAATTTTCAAGGGATCTACGTGGGTGCAGTGGAATGGGGTCCTCTGCAGCCTCTAGGGAGGATGTCGTACTGTGCCATGTTGTTGCATGCCACCGTGCTGAGGACCTACGGAGGACAGATGAGGAGGTCCTTCTATGCTACTGATTACACTGCTGTGAGTATAAAATCATGTTTATGTGACCTATCCTAGCTTGGCATGAGAGTAACAAATATTGAAAAATCTGGGGATTTCTTTACTATAATATGCGTGGATTATTCATATAGACCTATTAATGAAAGCTGTATTAAATTCCATTTAATTCAAAAGATGTAACCGTACATACAGGAAAAACGGACAGTTCTCACTGCACAAAGTTAGCTTGAAAATGTATCGTCCAAAACTGTCTTCAATAATTTTAATAATAATGAAATTGCAGTCTTACCCAGAGCAGATCAAACTTAGCAGCCACAACACCTACTAAGCCACAATTACAACTCCATAATTATACCTTTATCATTCCTCTTTCAGATAATGTTATACGCTGGTATCGTGTGCTGGACTTGGCTTCTCGCCCTTCCACTTTACCTTCTCGTCGAGGCTCCATTCTGTCAGCTCCAGAAGCTTCTTCTTGGACCAAAAAGAAGACCAGAAAGACAAGAAAAGAATGATGCTAATGCCAACCATGTTAAGCCTGGCATTTCTAATGTGTCTGTGAATACTGTGTCAACTCATATTTAGGGGTTAGTTTAGTGGAGTAAGCCCAAGATTCTAATTCTATTTTTCGATTTTTTAAGAGTCATAATTTTATTGTTTTAATCCAAAATTTAGAGTCACCATATCTACTAGTTGTGACACGGGTTTAGAGGACACATAGAGAAATATTTAAAAGTGTTCAACAATTTCATGAAATAATAGTGGTTACAGGCACCGCCACGAGAAGCTAATAATTTTGTAAATACGGTTTCGCAAATGAGTTCTATAATTAGGTAAGAAGATGAAAAAAAAATTAAGTTATCAACTTCTCAAGAGGGGCTTCTAAACAAAGGAACTAAAAAGAAAATTTAGACACGCAACTTGAGAACTCAGAACATTGCAACAGAAAGGATGGGTATTAAACAAAAATTGTTGAAGATAACAAAGAATAGGATATTATAATTACGGACTGGTTAATTATAAACAAATATTTGTATGACTATGGCTGTAGTTCATCGAGGTGTTCAAGGTTAACTTTTGTACCCTTAATAATCTGTATTATAAAATGATAAACTGACTGACAAACTTACTGGATAATATAACAACGCACAGCCCAAACCGCTGGTCCTAGAGACATGAAACTTGGTTGTTCTTCGTGAAGAGTAGGCATCCCTTAAGAATGGATTTTGAGAAATATTTAAATAGTGGATACAATGGTTCCGATTCTTTTATTCGCAAAGTAACCTAAATTTAAGTTATGTGCATTGTGCATCTTTCTCTTTCCTTTTCATTATGAAAAGGACAGAAGATAGTATTAGTTAAGTCCTGTCAAATTTAGACACTCCATAGATAATTTAGACGCGATTAAAAACATGGCGACTAAATGTACGCCAATTGCCTTCAGGCGCTGTCTAATTTGACAGGATTAAACTAAAATGTATCTTCTGTCCTTTTCTTAAAGAATTTCGGAAAGAGATAGATGCATTTAACTTAAATTTTGTTAAGTTTGTGAACAAGAGAATCAGCACCAATATCATCAAGATTAATTAGTCTCCGGGAAAAATATGACTAGACGGCCAATATGAAGCGTGTTGGTATATTTTCCTAAATTCTTTAAACTCTCCACTATACGCCATCATAAGGCACCACTTGTAAGCCATCGTCCTTGATATAATGCCGTGATTACACAGCGTCAGATGGCTCGTACAATATGCGAATATTGTCTATTCAACCGTAGAGGTTAAGAATGTATTACAATGTTTAATGTTAAAACATGTCTGTAAGTATTGTACATAGTGTTAATAATAAGTGCTTGCTGTATATTTTTATAAAGATTTTTTATAAAATATTTTTTTGTATTTTTATTTGTAACTAGCTGTAAAACTCCCTCCCCTTCCCCTTATGTTAGATTTTGGTGGCTACTGCGCCTCTCCCGTAAGTCGTAGCGTGGTGTTATGTAGCCTGTGTCTTATTCTGATGTATCCATACTAATATTATAAATGGGAAAGTGTGTCTGTCTGTCTGTCTGTATGTTTGTCTTTCTTTCACGGCAAAACGGAGCGACGAATTAACGTGTTTTTTTAAGTGGAGATAGTTGAAGGGATGGAGAGTAACATAGGCTACTTTTTGTCTCTTTCTAACGCGAGCGAAGCCGCGAGCAAAAGCTAGTAAGCTATATTACTGTAAAGTTTTATCAAAATCCGTTTAGTAGTTTTTGCGTGAAAGAGTAACAAACATCCACAAACACTCATACAAATTTTTACATTTATAATTAGTAGAAATTAGGATTTATAACTGTAACTTTATTATAATTTAATTATGAATGATGAAAGCTAGTGGCCTACTGACTGAAAAAGGCTTCTTCTCAAACAGAGAAGGCGCTAGCACGCTTGTTCAAGACGGATTAGGTAGCAATTTCAGACTTATTTTCCCATGAAGAAAATCACCGCTGTCTGTGATGCCTAAGATTAACTTCAGAAACAACATGTAAATTAAATGAATTACATTGCTAATAGATCGGATTCAATCCATACTAATATTATAAATGGGAAAATGTGTTTGTCTGTCTGTCTGTATGTTTGTCTTTCTTTAACGGCAAAACGGAGCGACGAATTGACGTGATTTTTTAAGTGGAGATAGTTGAAGGGATGGAGAGTAACATAGGCTACTTTTTGTCTCTTTCTATCGCGAGCGAAGCCGCGGGCAAAAGCTAGTCTATTATATAAAAGGGTCAACAGCGTATTTTTCAAACCACTGGGTCAACTCTTTTTCCTATTAATAGTATACAATAATTTGATTTTCCACAACCCAATCATAGCTAGATCGAATTCCATTCACGCACGTATGAGGACAGATTAATTAATCAAACAATGGAATCGAACAGGTTGGGACGTGCCAAGTGTCAACATATCGGCTACAGATGACATGAGCTCAACTGCCTCCGAAATATTAATATTATATGAAAATACTGGGGAAGTTCGACCTTGGTTATTGGTGACAAATCCCGCGCTCCCAAACCAAACTAAATTAAAATTTTGTGCATCTTTTTCTTTCCATTTCACTAAGAAAAGGGCAGTATTGAAATATTAGTTTAGTCCTATCTAATTTAATTTTAAATAATTTAAATTTTAACCTAAATTAAGACACTAGATAATTTAGACGCGATTAATAACATGACCATTAAAAAACGTCGATTTACAGGCAGACTAAGTTATATGTGAAATGGATAAAATAGGAACTACGGCTGACATGACATTTCAGTCATACATTTGACTTCATTTGAGTGTTCTCTGTCTCTTTCTCTTTGCAACGCTGAATCGACGGAGTCGCCCTCCTTCAGTTCACAGATAACTTGGTCTGTCCTTACTTCAGGCGCTGGGTAATTTGACAGAACTAAACCAATATGTATCTTCTGTGGTTTTGTTAATGAAATAGAAAGAAAACTATGCCACTATCTCCCTAGCCTTTTCCCAACCGTGTTGGGGTTGGCTGCCAGTCTAACCGGATTCAACTGGATACCGGTGTTCTGGGCGACCTGATACCTCTTGGTTAGACTGGTCAGAGTTTCTGGCTAACCAGTAACGACTGTCAAAAGTTCTACGAATGACAACCGGGACCAACGGCTTTACGTGCTTTCCGAGGCACGGGATGTCAGTGATGTCTAAGATAAACTTTAGAAAGTACATATGTTGAAAAAGTCACATTGGTACTTGTCCGGATTCGAACCCGCAACCTTATCCACTGGGCCATCATGACACACCCCAGTTTGGGAGCAAGGGAATTGGCACCATTGTAATATTCGGTTGAACGTATTTTAGTTAGGCTGCGGATACGAAACTAGCGGACGCGGTAGCGGAGCGAAGAGCGGGGCATTTCAATGTTTCAATGCATAGATTAAACCTTCAAACACACGTGATTCGAGACACAATAGTAGCGCGACAGCCGGCTGTCGCTTGGTCGACGAAAGGTTAAGTTAAGTGCATCTTTTTCTTTTTATTTCATTAAGAAAAGGACAGAAGATACCTATTGGTTTAGCCAGCGCCTGACTGGTGAAACGAGGGACATGTTGAAGGAAGCTATTTAGTATTCGATTCTCTTACCAAATATGTCAACAAACACCTACCTTAATTTTTGGCTAATTGTCTCATACAATAAATAGTTGAGACGAGCGCTAGATACCACACGCTTATACCTGATCAGAGAGTAAAGAAGATATTTATTTATAAAAACTTTATGCACAATAAAATCTTCGAACACACTTGATTCGAAATACAATAGAAAGATAATAGCAGCGCGACAACCAGCTGTTGCTTGGTCGTTGATAGGTTAAAAACATTGTCCAACGGCGTATTTAATTCCTTAAACATTTACAAAATTGAATTAATTAATTTTATTACACGCCCCTTTCAAAAACCTCCTTCGACAGTACCTTCTTGTCAATCTAAGCTGAGCTATGAATTGATAACTCAATTAACATGGTTGGATCTCAGCCCCTAAAGCTGCCATGCGACGGATCCTCCTGATAATATAGTAGCAACAGCTGTGATCGATTGATTGTCGTTGGTACAATGTAGTGGGGTTACAGAGGATGATGCTCACACCGCATTGTAACAGGGAGTTGAGTTAGATTTTATTTTTGTATTAGACTTAACAAAGAAGAACACTATAAAAGAAAGCTTGAAAGGAGAAGGGGAGATCTTTACTAGGCAGTGGGGCATCAAAATAAGACTCTGAAAATATTTGCAATTGACTAAAAAATACGGTTAAACTGTAAATTTTTTTCAGTTTTTGAAGAGTGTAGTTTAGGACTGAAGATAGGTACCCGCCCCAGACCCATTCCTAAACATCGATAAATCATTCTTTTAGGGATATAATGGTAAATATGTACGATACCAGATTGACTAATCAAATGCTTCTTAAAGTCTCTGCAGCTGTGAGAAGTGGGAAGTGCAACTCTTACGTAACCAGCTGCATGCACTTCGAGATCCAAAGTTTAAACACACGGACAGGTATAGTTTCCTGAAGGAAATTTTTTTTTGTAAATTTTAACGATATTTTCACGTACTCGTAGCAGAAAATCACCAGCAGGTGATATATTTGCCTGACACATGCTGAGCTGGACTGACATTTGGTGCATCAGACGCACATAGCACTGCCCGTCATTTGCACCCCGGTTTATGTTTATGTTAAGCTACGTGTTTTGACTGACTGCAATTAAAAAATAAAATATTTACAATGTTTTTTTTTTAATCTATAAATAAATAATATGAAATCAGACCTTTCTCATCGCGTCGGTGTAAACGCAGCCCATATAACACATACATCACAGAGTGACGCGTCGACACATGCATGAATTAGGCAAATCCTGTGCAAGTGACATCCTTAATCGGTGAGCCGATAATCGATATGTTGTGTTCGGTTTTGACCCGATGTCTTGTTACTCGAATGTCTACTGTTATCCAGTGGATTGACGGTTGATATTTCGGTGACATTGAGGTTAGTAAAGTTGCTAGTGAGATTAGTGTGAGAGTGTTGTTGTCGGATTAGAAATCTGGGTTCTTAAAATAAATGTGCTAGTAAATCTAGCATCAAACTTCAAGCAGTATTTTTGTCTTGAACTTTGAAGGATTTGTCACACTGGATGCGTTCTGCGGCCTGCGGTCAGGTCACAGTGAACGCAGCCCGCATCATGTATGAACAACATTGTCGGTATCAATATATTTTGTATAGAATGCGATCTGACCGTGCGAGCACAACTAAAGAACGCATGTTGGGCCGACGCGACGGGGCGGCGACCGACAGCGTTGTTCATACATGATGCGGGCTGCGTTCACTTTGACCTGACTGCAGGCCGCAGAACGCATCCAGTGTGACAAATCCTTTAGGAGCTTTTTTTAGGTAATCTCGCCACACTATTCCAAACCACTGCAATTCATGAAAGCCAGAATTAGCAGTGGAGTCCACCAGGAAAGCGCCGCGCCGTTGCACTGGAGCTGGACGAGTCCCGGAGAAACGATTCAACTACCTTGGATCCTGCACGAAATTAATCAGAAAGAACTGCGTAGAAGTATGAATTATAAGTTTTCCACTTCCCTCCATATCAAGAACAAATCTCGGCCAATAGACAAATATTGTTTTTTTTTTTTTCAGGAAAATAAACCATTGGGTTTTTCATGAATAATTTTTGAATATCAATTCGGAGTGGAGTAATAACTTCGTGCCTCAGAAAACTGTTGGTCCGGTTGGTCCCGTTGTCATGTGGTCCCGGTGTCATCTTTGAGAGTTGTTACAGATAATCAGAAACTAGATAGTGTGGCAATTAGTCTTACCAAGTGTAAAGTGTTAGTGCAGATAACTGATCATCAGCAGCCGAACTGCCTATCAGACCTCCATAACCCAGTTACTAAAATTGTCAGGTTTCTTGATATGTTATTATAACGAACGAATTGAATCAAAGTCTCCTGTTTTATACCAAATCTTTATTTTTCTCCTTACACAGTAGGTACAGATTGCACGTACAGCTCGAAGGCGCGAATCTAATCACTGACATTGACAGTTAGGGATGCGTTCATAAACCCTACAATCCCTTTCTTTCTTCATAAATTTAAAACATATCAAGTTAATAGTTTACAAAACTTAATTACCATATAATGGAACATATTCATACATGGAATGTAACATACTTATTACAATGCAACATACTCATTACAATGTAACATAATTGCTACAAAGCAATATCCTTATTAGTTATTAATTACAGTGTCTTACATTCATCAATCAACACAATGTTAAATTATCTATTAATCAACATTCACTTTATAATCTAAGATTAACTTCAATATCCAATTATAAAATACAAATTAAGTTTATCTCCAGTATCATATAAGAATTAAATAAGAGGAATGCAGTTTACCAATATTTATCATATTTTAGTCCAAGAACAAAGTCTTTATACTTGTTTGGTTTTGGTCAGGTCAGTGGAATTATAATTTCTATCATTAGAACCATTATTCAAAGAGTCATGTCCTGCATCCGTTTGATTACTTTCTGCCTGTACTTGGTCATGATAATCTTCTTTTTCTGTTACTGTTTCATTCTCTATACTTTTTGGTCTATATCTATTTAAGTCTCTTCGTTTTATAGGTTGAAAATGAGATGAACTCCTCCTTATGATCTTCCCATTTGGTGACTCAGCAGCTACTGAATTACCAGCCTTCCATAACACTGCATGCTCAACAAGTAAAAATAAAGTACTTAGTTTATTCTCCTTCCTTTGTTTAACCAAAACTTTGTCTCCTGGATTTAAATCATTTTCTTTAGCATGTCTTCTCTTGTCAGCATACTGTTTATATGTATCTTTCTTATATCTATCCATATCACGAATTTGCTCATCAATCAAGCGGTAATCTTCTTTTATCTCTGGTATTTTTGTTCTTATGTTTCTTTCTCTGAATAAATTTCCTGGTGGAACACCTGTAGTTGGATGTGGTGTTGTACGGTAAGCAGATAGGTAAACTAACAGTTCTCGCTTCAAATCTAGTTTCATAGCCTGTGCTATGCGCAACTGTCTCAAGACATTTCGATGCTGCCTTTCAACCTCTCCATTGGCTTGAGGCCACAAAGGTGTTGTGTGTCTTAGCCGTATGCCATGTGTTTTGCAGAATTCTTTGAAACGAGAATCTATGAATGCAGGTCTATTGTCACAAACTATTTCTTCCATTATTCCTTCTCTAGCTATTATCTTCTCTAAAGTGTTTATTGTGCTTTCCGCTGTCTGGTTTTTGAGTATTTCAACTTCATAATACCTACTATAGTAATCCACTACAAATAGTAAGTAATGACCTGATGGAAGTGGTCCCAAGTAATCGATGGCAATAGGTTCCCATACTTTACTTGGTAGATTTGTTGAAACAATTGGTTCTGGGTGTGTGTTTTTCCTGACAAGATAGACGACACGATACCCCTTAGCTAGGCTGGTCAGACTTTCTGACTTCTGACTACCCGTAACGACTGTCAAAGTTCTACGAATGACAATCGGGACCAACGGTATGAGCTACGTCCGAGGCACGAAATGTCACTTAATAAGATTAAAACGTAGAATAATTTATGATGATTAAAACAACGAGAAACCAAAGCCGTAACTACTTAATCATTCGCCAACAGATGTCGCTTTTAAACAAGCTATTAAAGTAAAAAAACTCGCGTTCATCCAAATATTTCGCCGCAAAACTTTTAATATGGCATCATTACTCTTCAAGAGTTTGTTGAAGGGAAGCGTTTATTTAACAATGTACCTTTTTTTGAAACTTGGTTTGCAGTGTTTACGTTTTATAATGGAATGGTCAAGTGTGGATAGGATAAGTATATCATCTGTGAAAATTTTAAAAATCACAATTTTATTAATCTCTGTTTATGACATACAACCTGGTGTCAGTCGGACAAACGGACAGTGAAGTTTGAGTAACTGGTCCTGTTTTATAATTTGAATACGAGACCCTAAATACGAGTGTATCCCATTTGGCCCGGTGACTTGGCCCGGCACCGGGCCACATGGGACAAAAAAGTTTTACCTGTGGGTCGGACTCGCCTACCGATGGTTTAATCTGTATGTATGTATGTAATAAGTAAGTACTTGACTTATAAGATAATTTTAGAAAGTATATAACATTATTCCTATATTGCTGGTATAGAAATATTGTTACCTAAATACTTTCTCAAATTATGTTATAATAAAAAATAAACCGGTAAAGTTCTATTCGGACTCATATAGGGGGCCGCATTATCAGCTAAAAATGGCAAAAAACACGTTTGTTGTGTGGGGCAAAACACGTTTGTTGTACCCCACACAACAAACGTTATTTTGCTTCCTTACCTTAAATATTTATTTTGAATAAAATAAAAAAAAAAACATTTTCGTGTCCCCACTGTACAAAAAGAGGTCTTCGCCCTGCAAAATTGATGTAAACATTACTATAACGTATTTGTTTCAACCGAAACCCTATCAACATACTGGAAAAACGCAAACATTTTCAAAGAAAGCGCCTTCATACATTATTCAAAACATTCATTACGATCGTTCACAACACTTTGCTATAATAATTTAAGCAGGCGTTAGGCAATATTTAATGTTTTCAACAAACAACGTTACGGCTCACTCGCTATTCATGTAATATCTAAACCAAATATTGTTAAAGCCTTTTTGTGTGATTGATAAACCATTCTCACTTAATTTTGGGTACAATGGTGAAAGAAATGGGATGCCGTTCAAGTACTGTGATATCCATACTAGTATTATAAATAGGAAAGTGTGTGTGTGTCTGTCTGTCTGTTTATCTGTCTTTCACGGCAATACGGAGCGACGTATTGACGTTATCTTTTAAGTGGAGATAGTTGAAGGGATGGAGGGTGACATAGGCTAGTTTTCGTCTCTTTCTAACGCAAGCAAAGCCGCGGGCAAAAGCTAGTTCTAGATAAACCTTAAACCATCGAACACACATGATTCGAGAGTAGAAGTAGTTAAATAGTTCTTGTATAAAGTTTTTTTTTTTGTATTTTTAATATCTAGTATAACACCTATATCGATACATAAATTCATAACAAGATACCTATGTGACTATTGCCAACTAAATATTTGCTCTTGGCCTATTAAAATAAATATTTTTATTAATTAATATGAAATATTTAATCACTTAACTGTAATCAAATAATTTGTTCCAACAAATTTGCAGCAGGTGTTAGTCTAATCAAATAATTACTCCATCTTGTAATTATATTATGATGATTTATTATGACAGCTAGCTGCAGTTGTATTCTGTTTGTAATCAGTAAATTTTGTTATAGCTCTGTGGGTAATGCCTTTTATACGTAAGATTGAAGGTTCAAAGCCAGATTATATCCAATGTAACTAGGTAACATAACACTCTTTATTATATTGTCAGACTTCCTGGCTTTTGTCTTTCCCTTGTCAAAAATCTCCGAATAACAAATAGGACCAACGGCTTTTCGTGCATTCCGAGATACGGAATGTCAATGATTTCCTAGATAAACCGAGAAAGTTTACATGAAAAAGCTACGTTGGGTTTGAATACGTAATGTCATCCCCCATGTAACCACGTGTAACACGTATCACATAACCTCAGCCCGCCATAATACTAATGGAAAGATAAATAGACGTTACTTAGCAGTGACTTTGGCTTAGCCATGTTCCCGTCTCTATCATGCAATTGACGTTTGGCAGTTGTGTAACAGTGATAGGTATAGTGCTAAGCCAACGTCAGTGCTTAGTAACGTCTATTTATCTCGCCGTAACACATCACACCATCACCATTTTCTGTGCTGGGTCATCGTAATACGCTCATAATATTAATACAACATGATAGTCAATTGGTTCAATAATATGGTTCAGTAGTAGGTGTAATGTTGATATTGGTTAATAAATTTGGTTAAGTAACCAATTACTTCTAAAAAAACAACACCAACCAAAAAAACAACACATCACCCCCTACATAAACCAAAATGTTCACCCCCTCACGCCAACAAAAACCTCTTTATTAAATCTAAAAAAAGCAAAACAGACGCAGCGGAATTAATCCTCCAACAAATATCTTACTTCGTGACATCTCAACGTCAAAAATTACTCACTACTAATAAAGAGCCGCCGTAATTTTTCTCAGGACAACCCTAGAGGGGTGAAAAAAAAATATAAATTGCCCCCTTGCTCTTGACAGAACAGTCGTTATGTCCCAGTTTTATGTCCCACACTTTATCAAAGGATGAGCGGGCTGTTTTAGGGGTTAAAAAGTTGGGCTCCAGGAAATTTGGGACGAGGAAGTATTAATGGGAAAGTGTATGGGTGTATTTGATAATTTTGGTGGTATGTTGATTGAAATGAGGCATAAAAAGAGCAAGGAGTTAAACATCATTGACTGGTCAGGTCAATCAAGTAATTAGAGACCCTGACTGCCAAGCCGGAGGTCATGGGTATAATTCCCACCCAGGACTCTGACTGACAACCATATTGTTTGTTCTTTGTTTGGGTGTATTTTTTTTATTATAATAATTATGTATGTGTAAGAAGTCCAGTGTCGTGATGGCTCAGTGGATAAGGCGCCCGCCTCTCGTGTAAGAGGTTGTGGGTTCGAATCCGGGCAAGTACCAATGTGACTTTTTCAATTCATAATGTACTTTCTTAAGTTTATCTTAGACATCACTGACATCCCGTGCCTCGGAAAGCACGTAAAGCCGTTGGTCCCGGTTGTCATTCGTAGAACTTTGACAGTCGTTACTGGTTAGCCAGAAACTATGACCAGACTAACCAAGAGGTATCGTGTCGCCCAGTTACTGGGTTGTAGAGGTCAGGTAGGCAGTCGCTCCACGTAAAACACCGGTATCCAGCTGAATCCGGTTAGGCTGGCAGCCGACCCCAACACGATTGGGAAAAGGCTAGGGAGATGATGATGATGTGTAAGAAGTCCAATCTTGTTCGTACGCCGCTGTAAACAGCGTAGGGCTTTGATGCCGCACCATCTATGGCAACCTATATCTTTGTAATCAAAACAGAACGCAGCATTAAAACAACGAGTGGCCTCACTCTTAGGCTGCGGGCACAAAATCAACGGGTTTGTCGTGGCGGCGACGAACTCGCGTGGCAAGGGGATACTAGGCGGCGGGCGTGCCGCTGTCTTTAAGGCGTCAAACAGATGATCAGCACTTTGCTGTCGACAGAGCCAACTCCAGCTATCAACAGAGCCAACTTCAGCTGTCGACAGAGCCAACTCCAACTATCGACAGAGCCAACTTCAGCTGTCGACAGAGACAACTTCAGCTGTCGACAGAGATAACTTCAGCTGTCGGCAGAGCCAACTTCAGCTGTCGACAGAGCCAACTCCAGCTATCGACAGAGCCAACTTCAGCTGTCGACAGAGCCAACTTCAGCTGTCGACAGAGCCAACTTCAGCTGTCGACAGAGACAACTTCAGCTGTCGGCAGAGCCAACTTCAGCTGTCGACAGAGCCAACTCCAGCTATCGACAGAGCCAACTTCTGCTGTCGACAGATCCAACTTCAGCTGTCGACAGACCCAACTTTAGCTAGCGATAGAGCCAACTGTCAACAAAAGTATGCTGCAGTATTCGACACGCCAACTGCCCACTAAGTCGACAACATTGTCGATCGCTCGGTCTATATGAAGTCCACTGACAAACAGTGCGCGCGCCTTGTTTATACTAAGCTGCTTGGTCAGCGTTTGATGTTCACGTGTCGGCGGCAAAATGGCAGCCGTAGTTGCCTCTGTCGACAGCTGAAATGGCTCTGTCGACAGCAAAGTGTTGCTCGTCTGTACGCCTAAAGCTAGCGCCATATAAATCTATGCATTTAAACGCGCCGCTCTTCACTTCGCCCTATAACTTTGTATCCGTAGCTTAAACGCATCGTGTGGACTCGATCTTACATGCGAAAGCTCTCAGTGCGATAATACCAAAGCACAATATAGCCTAACAAAGTTCTCATGTAACATGTTGTCTTTTAATTCGAAACCCATTAAAATGATAATTAATTATAAAGTTAAAAAATAACGAGCGACATACAAGGAAAACCTTTCTATATTTTCAGGTTTTAATTAAAAATAAATGCAATGATAAACAATGTATAATGATGATATTACATTAAATAATTGACCATGGCCAAGTGCGTATCAGGCCATGCATAGAATAGGGTTTCATAATTAACCATCATCATCTCCCTAGCCTTTTCCGAACTTTGTTGGGGTCGGCTTCCAATCTTACCGGATTAAGCTAGAAACCAGTGTTTTACGTGAAACGACAGCGAAGCGACTATCAGACCTCCACAACCCAGTAACTGAGCGACACGATATCCCTTGGTTTGACTGATCAGAACTTCTGGCCTCTGATTACCCGTAACGACTGACAAGTTCTACGAATGAGAATCGGGACCAACGGCTTTACGTGTGGGTTCCATAATTGTTTTTCCATTTCGCATTACAGTTTAACCATTTTAACAACAATTTCGCTTTATAGTTTAACAACCATTTTAACAACAATTTCGCATTATACCGGTTACGGAGTAACGCATCATATCGAGAATGTATAGCATTATCAGCGTTTCTCAAGTTAGGCCTTTATAACTTCCGAACTAATAAAGTTGTCTAAGCCGATATAGTTTTCATTTGTAATTCATCTTATAGACTAGCATTATGATTTTTCCAGTATTTTCGAGCCACGTTTTTGATAATCAAAGTAACGGATATTAACCTTTTTGAATCGTCTAGCATATTTTATATGTAGTTACTTCTTACGTTGTTTAACTGGCCTTTGTCTGCATCTTAGGCCCGTATTAATAGACGTCACTCAATTCTGAGACGCTCTCAAGTTTATTGCTGTCCTTATTTTTTCCCTTTAGAATGACAAGGACGGCAAGAGACTTGAAAGCGTCTCGGAGTTGAGTGACGTCTATTAATACGGGCCTAAGTCTCAGTGAATTTGGTTATAGCAAGCTTTGACAAAATCGTGGAATACAGTATCTATACTATCTATACTAATATTATAAATGGGAAAGTATGTCTGTCTGTCTGTCTGTATGTTTGTCTTTCTTTCACAACAAAACGGAGCGATGAATTGACGTGATTTTTTGAGTGGAGATAGTTGAAGGGATGGAGAGTAACATAGGCTACTTTTTGTCTCTTTCTAACGCGAGCGAAGCCGCGGGCAAAAGCTAGTAATCTATATTTCTAAGTTTCTTTACAAGCCTTTTTTAAGTTTCTGTTTCTAAGTATATGGATACTAGCGACCCGCCCGGCGCCCCAGCATCGCAAGGTCACAAATCTTTAAAAATCCCGGCTTTTCTCTACCGTAATATGCAAGTGTAAAACATATAAATCTTCCTCCTTAATCACTTTATCTATTAAACAATCACATCAAAATCCATTGCGTAGCATTAAAGATCTAACACACATGGGGACTTTTTTGTTCTACCTCTGTAAAGAAATGCCTAAATAAACCCAGATATCATAGTCAATAAATCAATGTATTTTTGTAACGAACTGTGCAGAATAGCTTTCCAACAAGCCTTTTGATGAAAGTTCCAATAACATTATTTTGTTAGACCTGCCACAACAAGTATTGGGAGCTCAATTTATAAAACTTTAAAACTTACCCAGACGAATTCCTTTACAAGAAGCCACACTACTTCTTACTTCAAAACAAATTTTATTATAATCACTTTAATAGTTTAGACTTTAGACAATAAACCTTCATACACACGTGATTTGAATCACAATAGAAAGACGATAGCAGCACGACAGCCGGCTGTCGCTTGGTCGTTGAAAGGTTAAAACATAAGAAATGTACATAATTACTTTCTCATTAATAATAAAGACAATAGCAGCGCGACAGCCGGCTGTCGCTTGGTCGTTGAAAGGTTAACACATAAGAAATGTACAGACTTACTTTCTCATTTATAATATTAATTAGGATTAACATTTAAATAAAGATTACAAAATAATTACGGGCTTTGGTGTAGGCAATGTTTTTATTTTCAGCTCTTAATTATAAATAAAACAGTACCTGCCTACCCTTTTAGGAATTAACTAAAAAGGTTTTTAATTAAACTATGTTTGTTTTTTCTACTTGACCTAGAAGAGAAATAGATTGTTTTAAACTGTATAATTATACATAATTGTAATGGTAAACTGACTGACTGATTGTGGATATATTAACGCAAAGCCCAAGCCGCTGTTCCTAGACACATGAAAATTGGAGGGTTTTTTTTTTTTTTTGGGAGTGGGAAATTATCAAATGACTGCTCCCGTCTTGGGTGCGGCGGGTGTCAGGGCGTGTCAGACTTTTACTGACTAAAACCCACTCATGTTCCTTCGGTTGCCCTTTATGTTCCAGGGTCACGGTTACTATTATAAACATTCCGCAACCCTGGCAACATTCCGCAACCCTGGCAATTGGAGGGGTGTTCTCTGTGAAGAGTTGGTTTGAATGTTTAAATTGGTAAGAATGGATGTTTGGAAATGAAATTCTATTCCTAAAGGATTAAAGTACAGAATGGAAGTTCGATATCTATGGGCGGAAGCTAGAAAATTCTAAAACAAGTGCGTGCTTGAGTAGATATTGGGATAATATTATTATTAGCCCGGCCAACAACATGTCCCATCAGCGCTGCGGTATTTTTTATGGAAAAAATCGCAGCATCATGCTGAGATAGGGACCGTTTTTGGCCTCGCACAGGTATTTTGTTTTTGTTATATAGTTTCATGTTTTTTGTTTGTGTTATTTTTCTTTTCCTGTGTGCGACCAAAATAAATGTTTTTCTTTCTTTTTTCTTTCTTTTTTCTTTCTTTCTTTCTTTCATGTTTGCGGCATTGAAGACCAGGTTATTTAAACGGTAATTGGTAGTATAAATCTCATACAAACTGTCTGTTTATCCATCTGTCTGCGTCGCTTAAACGGTTACTCCCTGAACCAATTTTGAGTATGAAAACTGTAAAGGAAGTAGCATTTAATCCAAGAAAGGACATAGACTACTTTTTAGCTGGCTTCGATTCCAACCCAGGAGAAATTTTATGTAATGAGCATGTTTTCTATTTGGGCATTATTAATTAACACACGCAGCTGGGCATTCGTTAATACTACTGCTGGAAAGGGAACACGAACAAAAATTTTTTTTTAGTACTAGCTTTTGCCCGCGACTTTCATATATATTCTTTCTTTCATATTCTTTATTGCACACGAACAAGAAAACAAAAATACATAATGGTAGCAAATAAAATAATCATGTACAAAGGCGAGCTTAACCCATAAATGAGTTTTCTTCCAGCAAACCATAATTTGGTAGAGAAATTTTGCAGTGGAGGATATACTTATGTGCAAGACAATACATTTTCTTCCTTAAATCATAAATAACTACAATATATACACAAATAAATACAATAAATAAATACATATACATATCAATCAATAGACACGAAATGTTCTCTTATTCCCTGCTTGAACACTTCTAAGGAAATACTATCCCGCAAAGAGTGCGGAAGTGCATTCCAAAAACGCACAGCACGAACAGTAAATGAACCATCATACCTACTTGAAGAGTGGGAAGGGAAACGAAGTAGAAGAGATGAAGTTGAACGACAAGGTTTACCTTTAGGTACAACCCGCACTCTACTACTAGGGTACTCTAGGTACGTCCGCGTGGAATAATAGTTCCCGTTCCCAGGGGATTTCCGGGATGAAAACTATCCTATGTCCTTTCTCGGGTCCCGGTCTATATCTGTACCAAATTTCATTCAAATCGGTTCAGTGGTTTAGGCGTGAAGAAGAGACAGACAGACAGACAGACAGAGTTACTTTCGCATTTATAATATTAGTACAGACTAGCTGATCCGACAATCTTCGTATAAAATAAAATCAGACTGCCGTGTGTAATTTGTCCCAGGATATTTATTTATAAGAAATTTATTAAAAAATTTAAGTAATACATATACATCCCATAAAAAAAACCAAACTGCAATTTCGGAAGTTCAAAGGCTTTGATTCTGTTTCATATAATTGCCGCCAACTTCCAAAGTTGCTGATGGGTTTTTTTAATATTTAATAATAATTATTTTATTTCTCCTTTACGCTTGAAAACCATAACCATTTCTTCGGCAGCTAGGTAAAAAAGGTTTCCATCAATGCAGATGCAACGTCGACGATATGTAAAACGCTAAGCCAAGCCTGAGTAGTGCACTTAGCTCTAATGCTCTTGTTCGAGCCATTAACTCTTTACCTGGAGCACGGATGAGAATACCTGGATGTGTTATCATTTAATTATACAGTGTAGAAATATTTATTGGGCCCACGAAGGAAAAATCGTAAAGATAGATAGTTTTACCTTTCAATGACCAAGCAATATAGCTGGCTGTTGAGCTGATATTCTCTTTTATTGTGTCTCGAATCATATGTGTTGGAAGGTTTAAAAGAAACATTCCGTTGCTTTCGCTATTTTGCCTACTGCACAATCTGAAAAAGTAACTCCGTGAAGTATAGTAAGTCATTTTTGCCATCAGACGTTGATCATTTATTAGGATCAACTTTCTCTAACTGAGATAGTTAAATATAAGAGAAGGTCATAAATCTGAAGAATATTATTTCAGCTTAAAAATGTCGTGATGGCCAAGTGGATATGGCGCCCGCCTTTCGTGTAAGAGGTTGTGGGTTCGAATCAGGGCAAGTACCAATGTGACTTTGTCAATTTCATTGTACTTTCTAAAGTTTATCCTAGACATCACTGACATACCGTGCCTCGGAAAGCACGTAAAGCCGTTGGTCCCGGTTGGCATTCGTAGAACTTTGACAGTCGTTACTGGTTAGCCAGAAACTCTGACCTGTCTAACCAAGAGGTATCGGGTCGCCCAGTTACTAGGTTGTGGAGGTCAGATAGGCAGTCGCTCCACGTAAAACACCGGTATCCAGCTGAATCCGGTCCCGACCCCAACACGGTTGGGAAAAGGCTAGGGAGATGATGATGATTATTTCAGCTTAACACTACACAAACAGGTCGGTCATTTATAGTTTTATTGTTGTCCTGGCCTATGTTTGTACATTTGTACATATATTTTTTAAAAGCTTTTATTTAGCTTGCACTGTATATGTTACGGTGGAAAACTTGAACTCAATTTTAAAGTTGATATCTTTTTTTTTTTTGGTGATTGAGAAATCATCCAATGACTGCTCCCGCCCTGGGTGCGGCGGGAGGGCCGCACCCAGGGCGGGAGATTTTCAGATCTAGTCCATTGTTAGTAGTTAATAATCGCGATTGTACTCTTTTTTTTGGGGAGTGGGAAAACATCAAATAACTTCTCCCGTCCTGGGTGCGGCGGGAGGGCATGTCAGAATTTACTGACTAAAACCCACTCATGTTCCTTCGGTTGCCCTTTATGTTCCAGGGTCACGGTAACTATGTATTATAAACATTCCGCAACCCCGGCAGGCGTTGACCCTGTTGGGCCCCTTCCTGTGCTGACTCCTTCTCTTTGAGGCGCGCGTGGAACACTAACGCGCCGTCGACGCGGTCCTGGTCCTAGCCGGGCGGCGATCTTCAACCGATTGAAGCAAAATTTTGTATATGTTATAGGCAATGTGTATAATCCGGCATTGTATAAAATGCCTAGGCATTATATATATTGCCTAAAACGTTCAGGCAATGTATATAATTCGATTCATTTCATACATTGCCTAGGTATTGTATAAAATGCCCAAAGCGCATCAGACAATGTGTATAATGAACGGCCACGAGAAGGAGACTCATGTGTGTGGCGTGCGGGACTAGCCCGTACAAGTTACAACTACACACATCAAAAGTGTCTAGGGATATTTCAATTAAACCTAAACACCTAAAATTCTATTAACTTTTTGTTAAGACACCTACACATTAAAATAAACTTTGTTTAATAGCCTATCTAATCTGATAATAAACTTTCAGATAAAGTTAAATTTAAAAAAAACTTAGTAGAAGAGGAAAAATTCAGACAAAATTTCAATTTAAACTTTATTTTTGAAACATCAAAACCTAAACAAAACAACTATTTTTTTCTATAAAAATTGTTGAAAACTTAAAATTAATATTCCGTGGATCCACCTAAGACTCTCCTGACACATCTGCAGCGGTTCTGTATACTCAAAACAAGGGTGTCAATATCCTTGTGCAGTCAATGGCCCTGCCGGAACAGACCGATTGCCACACTCTGGGTCAGAACTCCTGGGCGGAGCCCTGCCAACAAATTTACGTATCGCGGTTCGCTCGCCCAACACCAATAGGACAGATTGTACTCACCAGTGGGAGCAGGCTTTATTTCCACGCACGAGTGGACAGGTGGTCCGTTTGGTTCTTCTTTTGATACTTTGACGAGCAGTCAGCCACGTGGATTTCACGCGCTGGTCGGATCCCAGCTGGAATTGTTCGTACTAGGGCACAAACGATGGAGCACGGAGACAGTTCACCCACAACACTTTTCAGGCACAAATATAGTCAAAATACGTAGAAATAGGAATTTATTTGCAACAGCAATTCGTACGTTGCAGCTCGCGGCTTGTAGACGGCCATCACACTCACGTGTCAGCCAATCGTGATCGACTCCCACCGGTCGGCCCTTAGGAATCGGGCGTTGCTATTGGCTGAGCGAACGAATGAGTTTTGAATGATGGCGGCATAATTTTGGAATAGTTACGTTTACTGTACATACCGCCCACCAAAATACAGCTGGTATTTTCCGGATAAAGAAGAAAAGACTACGATAAAATACCTACTGCAAACGACTAACATGTAAGCTTATAACGGATAAGAATACGAAGGATTAAAATTATTGAGTATATTTTAACGATAACTAATTACGAATAACTAACGCGTAAAACTAAGTGTTGTTGAAAACAGCGGATTAAGATTCGATGGGAAGAGGACACAGTTTAACAAGCGGTCGCTTGATAAGACTGTCTTTAGTTTTAATAGTGGCTACTCGAATGGTTCCATCAGGACCAGGATGCAACTCGCATACTCTTCCCAAAGACCATTGCAAAGGTGCGCGATTGTCATCTCTTACGAGTACAATAGAATTAACAGATAACGGATTAGAAGCTTTCGTCCATTTCATACGTTGAGTCAAAGAAGTTAAGTACTCGTTCTTCCAACGAATCCAGAAATTCTGAACGAAAGATTGGATGAGTTGCCAACGATTAAGTCGGTACAAGGCAACAGACGAATAATCTTCATCAGGAACGCTTGTAAGTGGTTCCAGGGTTAAGAAATTACCCGGGGTCAGTACGTTTAAATCATTTGGATCAGTGCTCAATGCGCACAAAGGTCGCGAATTTAAAACTGACTCTATTTGAACGAATAAAGTGCTTAGTTCTTCAAACGTTAAGACTTGGTTTCCTACAATACGATACAGGTGTGACTTTGCAGCCTTGATCTGGATTTCCCACACTCCACCAAAATGTGGGGCTGAGGGAGGATTAAAAACGAATTTAATTTGCTCAACATGCGAAGCTTGCTCTAGCAATGATAAATAATTGCTGGCACCGACAAAGTTCGTTCCACAGTCCGCATGTATTATACTACAGCGTCCACGGCGACCGACAAAGCGACGCAATGCAGCCACAAAACCATCCATCGAAAGAGTAGACACCACCTCGAGATGAACGGCCTTGGTAGCTAAACAGACGAATAGACAGAGATAAGCTTTGTCCATCTTTGCACCGCGATGGGTCCCGAGTTTGATTCGGAATGGTCCGCCAAAGTCTACGCCTACTACCGAAAACGGCTTTACTTGACTTAAACGATAGGAAGGTAGATCGCTCATAAACGGTTCTAAGGGTTTCGGTTTAGTTCGATAACATCGTATACACTTAGAGAGGCACCGACGAATAGCGCGTTTGGCAGAAAGAATCCAAAAACGTTGCAAAATCGAATACAGAGTAGTATTTTGACCTGTATGACAGTGTTTACGATGAACAGATTCGATAAGCTTGTCAGTAAACGGATGATCACAAGGTAAGAGCGCTGGATGCTTTTGATCAAACTCTAGACCAGCGCGTGAGAGACGACCGCCCACCCTGAGGATGCCTACCTCGTCTACAAACGGATTCAATTTTCGAAACGGTTTAGGTAATGGTTTATTAGATTTTATAGATTGTATCTCATTACTAAATGATGAATTTTGAACCGATTTTACAATGAGCAATAACGATTGATGATTTTCGTTTTCAGTTAGAATTGAACCACTTTGAAGTTGAGACGGATTTTTAAAACGAGTATTGTGTAAAAATCTACGAATGTAGGAAACAATGTGTGTTATTTTTTCTAATGATGAAAAACGTTTTAATAGCGTATCGAAAATCGAGTATTGTTGTTCATCAGGATTTTGATCGGTCATCAGCACAACTGAATGACGCTCCTCAGTACGCACAACTTGCTCCTCATCACCGGTAGGAAGCCGGCTTTTGGGCCAACGATCAACTGGTTTCGACAGCCAGGAGGGACCTGACCACCACAACGAATTATGAACTAGATCGTGGGGAAGCTGTCCACGTGAACACACATCTGCAGGGTTGTCACCAGATGCGACATGATGCCAGGACTCCGTAGGAATTGTATCCTGAATACGACTGACGCGATTTGCAACGAATGTGGTCCAGCGCGAAGAGTGCGACCGAAGCCAAGATAGAACAACAGTCGAGTCAGACCAAAGATAAACTGAATCGATAGGTATTTTGGCCTGATACGTGTCAAGAACGAATTTAGTGAGATCTGCGAGCATTACAGCTCCACAAAGCTCTAATCTAGGCAATGAAAGTCTTTTGAGCGGAGCTACTCGAGCCTTAGCGCATAACAGCCGAGTATTTAGAGATCCGTTTGCGCACAAGACGCGTAAATAGATAACCGCTCCGTAAGCGAGTTCCGAGCTATCACAAAGGCCGTGTAGTTCGTATGAGGTAACATTTTCAAAAGTGAGACGTCGAGGAATACTGAGCTCCTTAATCGAATGTAACTGCTGACCGAAAGTCTCCCACAGGTTGACAATCCCTTCGGGAGGCTGCTCATCCCAAGAAATGCCGAGAAGCCAAAGCTTTTGTAACATACATTTGATCTGAATCGTGAGGGGTGATAGGAAGCCCAACGGATCGAAGATTTTAGCAATCTCACTTAGGATAATTCGCTTAGTACACGGTCGATTAGATGAGGTCACGTTGAATAAAAAAGAATCAGATACTGGATTCCATTTGAGTCCGAGTACCTTGAGTGTAGGATATTGCTCGTCAGAGAACGATTTTGAATCCAGAAGACACTCTTCCTGGGAAAGATCTGAAAGCAATCCTGGCGAATTACTCGCCCATTTCCTTAGTTCAAAATGGCCTAGCTTGAATAATTTTATGATTTGTGATTTAGCCTCTAACGCAGTGGTCAAGCTTTTACCACCAGTGACGATATCGTCGACGTATATATCGGATGAGATTATTTGTTTGGCCAGAGAAGCTATTACCTTCGTCTTCTGCCAATTGTTGAATTGTCCTACACGCGAGAAACGGTGCGGATGAAACGCCGTATGTGACAGTGTTGAGTCGATACTCTTTTAGCGATTGATCAGGGCCAGACCTCCAAAAGATTCTCTGGTAATCTCGATGATCATCAGAGACCAGAATTTGCCTATACATCTGACGTATGTCAGCCATAAAGACAACCGCGTGAAGTCTATAATGAAGGAGAACCCTAATGATGTTGGATTGTAATTTAGGTCCTGTCAGTAATGTGTCATTTAGCGATATACCTTTGTGTCCTTTGCCGAAGCATCAACACGACGCGCAATTTTGTTGTGACACTATCGGGCCGTAACACGCAATGGTGCGGAATGTAAAATTTAACCCTGGTTGAGCTCTGCAGCGCTAACTAACGACATGTGGCCGGAACTTTCATAGTCATCCATGAATTCGCAGTATTGTTGGTGTACTACAGGATCACGTGACAGGCGACGCTCGATTGCATGGAATCGTCTTAATGCAATATCACGAGAACCATAAAAGACTGGTTCCACTTTGTCCTTGAAAGGAAGACGGACTCCCGTACCTACCACTACATCGCGATAGTGGTCACCGCGTAAAGTTGCTCACACAAGATCTCCTCAGTTGTTAGCGGAGATGCTTGAGGAACACTGTCTACCTCCCAAAACGTTGTACGATAGAAGCTAGCTCGCTGTCAGCCTTCGAAGAGACTTGTACCAATGATGAAGTCACAAGCGGAGTCCTACCTAACAGAAGCCAACCAAAGACGGAATTAATGGCGAGTGGCTGATTTGAGTTATGACCTTTTATACGTTGTGAAAGAAGCGATTCAGCAAAAACGTCTGCACCAAGCAAAACGTCAATAGGGCCAGGGATATCGAAACCTGGATCGGCCAATGGCAACGCGTTAATGTGAGTCCAACCCGACGTGTTAAGTTTCGTTATGGGTTGCTCACCACAGATGTGTGTTATAACGTGCATATCTAAATCGAATAACGGGTTATTATTTGACGCGACTGAACACCGAATAATACTGGTGATGTTAGCAGCAACACCTCCCAAACCGCTAATATTAGTTTCACATGAAACTGGATTAAGTTTTAAGTATTCAACGGCCTTTTGAGTAATAAAATTGTTTTGGCTACCGGTATCGAATAGCGCGCGAATAGAGTGATATTTACCGTCCGAGTCTTGTATTTGTATTATCGCAGTAGCCAACAATACAGTCGTATGTAAGCTATTTTTTGAAGGTGTTGAATTTTCCCCTTTAACAAACAAAGACACCGAATTGGGGTCAGTGGAACCGTTGTCAACACTAGGTTTGTCCGTTCGATCCTTATGTAGCAGCGTATGATGCTTATGTTTACATTTTAAACAGCGAAAAATAGATTTGCAATCCTTTAATTGATGGGACGACTTGAGACAGTTGAAACACAATTTAGCCTCTATTGTGTAAGACATACGGTCGTCTATGGATTTATCGAGAAACGATTTACAACGTGTTAGTGAATGACTATCAGAACACAATACGCATTTTAAAACCGGTTTGCTACCCCTTTCAGAAGTTTCACCTTGACTTTGATTCGAATTATTCGTTAACAAAGTATGAGTCACATTAGTGCGCTTTGAATAGTTATTCGAAGACGATTTTGATGTTAAATTACGTGGATCATTATCCTTGGCGGAGTTAGTAGTTTTCGAACAATCAGAAAAATGACTATCACGCAAAAGTGATTCACATTTCGAATGTAAAAAGTCTTTCAACTGTGAATACTCAGGTATCTCCGTGTTGACGAATTTTTCTTCAAATTCACGACGCAGTTTTGAGTCTAACTTGGATAAAATGTGATAAACGAGTATAAAGTCCCAACTTTGAACAGGAAGATCTTGTTTACGTAATATACTTAAGTTTTCGTCAATGTAATCTAACGATCGACGAAACTCAATCGCATTATTGAATTTAAAAGACACGTTTAAAATATCCTTCCAGCAGGCAAAAGATAATTCACGCTTATGTTGATAGCGGGCGACTAAGGCCGCGTACGCGTCAGAGTAATAATCACCTGCTACAGGAAACTTACGAATAAGCAATAAGGGATCGCCACTTAGTGTTGACACCAAATATTGAAATTTCTCCACATCGGTAAGGGAATGACAGTCAGGGATCAACGCATTAAACGTATTAAAATATTCAGGCCATAGTTTTTATATCACCCGAGAATTAGGCAATTTAATTTTAGGTAACTTGATATGAGACCTAGATGATGAAGACTCTGCTTTAGGATTATTTGTCATGGCGTCAGCTTCCGCCCTTTGCAATTGTTTTGCTATTGACATCACTTTGAAATAAGCCTCATCAAAACGAGTTCGAATGTCGTCATCATCACACTGATCATCATCGTCACTCAAGTTCAACAATTCAAGTATTGAGTAGTGTGCGAGTTCGAAGTCAGACCTTATATTTTCAACGTCATCACAGTAAGAAAAGAATAGATCGCAACTATCATCCGATTCGGTTTGTGTTGAAATACCGACCTCTAATGCCTTCAACATACGGTTCAAAGCGATAGTACGCTTACGACGTAACGACGGTAAATCGTGTATAGTATACTCAAAAGTAGGTTTCGATTTAGATCTACTGAGTTTGCGAATAGGACGCTTCGGTTTGTAAGACATGATTACAAGTTTAGCAACTTGTACCAACAAAATAAAATATAATTATGTAATTAACTACCTAACCACGTTAAGTAGTAAACTCGAATTAGATTAAACGATTACGCCTCGTGCGAGTGATGCGTACCGATAAAAACGTAAACAACTGCAGTGTAAGTACCTATCTGCAAGTTGTATATCTAACAGCTGACGTATTCAACGTCACAACTTGTAAGTATTGTATTTCACTTCACGCAGCGGAGCGGCGATGAAGGAACCGACTAAGAAACGTGTTTCAAACGAATAAATATCGAATAAATGGAGTGTGGATGGTGAACAAATTATTTGTCGATATTACAGCCGAATAAATTATACTAAAACACTAGGTTTATGTATGATCCGTAATATAAACAAACGAGTAGAACGTATGTTATTGTCCCAGCCGAATAACGAATACAAAAAACAAGTTTGTGTATGATCCGGAACAACAACCATAAGTACTTACAAAAATACGAAATAAACTGACCTACCTTATTGTATTACAGCCGAATAAATTGTACCTAAACACCGATTCTCACAGAATGTTTAGGTACGTTCCATAATAACAACAAGTGCCTTGAAGACTGAATGCAAAGTAACACAGCCGAAAAGTTACACTTATACACCGAATTAAATAATAGATTGTATAAATATGATCTGTTATTAACTTTAACATTCAACGAATTTGCGAGTGCATGAATTAAAGTTGCAAAGTAATATACGAATAAAAGGTTTGTTTACCTTGTGCTAGGTGTCAAGTGAGTGAACATAGGAACGAATGAATGAACTTAGTACGAACATTAGTGGAACGAATGAGCTCAAAGTACGTTATGGACGAAAGAATTTGCTAGATGTTTTAACTACCTACAGTACCTACCCGAAAGAAAATAAAAAAAATTGGGAATGTACGATTTTTAACGAATATCGCTTGGAATGTATTGTAAATTGAACCAATTTCTTAGAAAACGTTAGGAATGATTGTTTGTATGCTTTACGGTAAGCACTTAGTAGAAATATTACGAAAAATTACCAAAATATACCAGCTATATTTACGGGTCGGATTTTAAGTATCAAAGTTAGATCCGGTACCACCCTTCCCTGGTTTCGGCACCAAAAAGATGTGCAGTCAATGGCCCTGCCGGAACAGACCGATTGCCACACTCTGGGTCAGAACTCCTGGGCGGAGCCCTGCCAACAAATTTACGTATCGCGGTTCGCTCGCCCAACACCAATAGGACAGATTGTACTCACCAGTGGGAGCAGGCTTTATTTCCACGCACGAGTGGACAGGTGGTCCGTTTGGTTCTTCTTTTGATACTTTGACGAGCAGTCAGCCACGTGGATTTCACGCGCTGGTCGGATCCCAGCTGGAATTGTTCGTACTAGGGCACAAACGATGGAGCACGGAGACAGTTCACCCACAACACTTTTCAGGCACAAATATAGTCAAAATACGTAGAAATAGGAATTTATTTGCAACAGCAATTCGTACGTTGCAGCTCGCGGCTTGTAGACGGCCATCACACTCACGTGTCAGCCAATCGTGATCGACTCCCACCGGTCGGCCCTTAGGAATCGGGCGTTGCTATTGGCTGAGCGAACGAATGAGTTTTGAATGATGGCGGCATAATTTTGGAATAGTTACGTTTACTGTACAATCCTGTTGTGGAATACTGTCCCAAATTGCGGTTTCTGAAGCCATGAGGACCAGTCAGAGCGTTATATCCAGGCTTTGGTCACGTTATCGTGTCACGGGGGAAGTGGTGGAACGGCACCGAGGACCTCAACGCATTAAAACACATGTACAGGACCGATTCATAGTAAATGCTGCACGAAGTCAACCAAATGTAACGGCAATGCAATTGGTTCAAAGGCTAAGGGTACCAGCGCTAAGGAAAAGCAATCGATGAAGAAGATTACAATGGGCTATTGCACACGAAAACTGGAACCATTCTCAAAGGTCACTTGTGCTTTTCACTGATGAATCCAGGTTTGGATTTCATCCTGATTCGCGAAAAGTACTCGATTGGAGAGAACCTGGACGTTGGAATCGACTGCAGCACCTACAACAAGTTCATGCATATCAAGGTGGCACGATTATGGTTTGGGCAGGAATTCGTCTCGGCGGTAGAACGGACCTCGTTTGGATACAAGGCAATATGACTGCTCTAAAATACCGAGATGAGGTGCTAGAGCCTGTAATCTTGCCCCACAGACAATAAATGGGACAAAATTTCCAGCTAATGCACGACAAAGCCCGTCCACATACGGCGTGTATCGTCACAACTTGGTTACAACAGCATGATATCCAAGCTTTAGACTGGCCTGCACAATCCCCTGACTTAAATCCTATTGAGCATGCCTAGGATATGCTTCTGAGAAGAGCTCTTAGGAATTTTCCTGAAGATATTGAGGATGAACACCAGCTTTTCTTGCATGTTAAAAGGACTTGGGACAGTATTCCACAACAGGATATTGACACCTTGTTTTGAGTATATAGAACCGCTGCAGTGTGTCAGGAGAGTCTTAAGTGGATCCACGGATTATTAATTGTATGTTTTCAATAATTTTTGTAAAGAAAAATAGTTTTTTTGTTTAGGTTTTGATGTTTCAAAAATAAAGTTTTAATTGAAGTTTTGTCTGAGTTTTTCCTCTTCTTCTAAGTTTTTTTTAAATTTAATTTTATCTAAAAGTTTATTATCAGATTAGATAGGCTATTAAACAAGGTTTATTTTAATGTGAGGTGTCTTAACAAAAAGTTAATAGAATTTTAGTTGTTTAGGTTTAATTGAAATATCCCTAGACACTTTTGATGTGTGTAGTTCGTTGTGTTAGTTGTATTGCTAAATTTTCATTATCAAGTGGTAAGAAATGAACAGGGCTACTTTCTGCAGCAATTTTTTGGTAACTATGTTGTAAATGTAAATGTTTATCCGAAGGCAACTCTATATGAAAAACGCTCTCTACGCAAAAACTCGTATGTACTTAGGCATACAAACCAATAGAACACCATGTCTTATCGCTGTCTGCTAATGGAAGTTGAAATTAGGATTAGCTCTCAAAAGATCAGTACCTATCTAACTATATCATAGAGAAGAAACATCGATTACATACAATGCCTGAGCTTTAACTGGCATTTTATACAATGCCCATGCCTAGGTATTTTATACATTTCCTAGGTATTGTATAGAATGCCTGCATTGTACACATTACCTATAACATATACACGTTAAGTTTGGCTGACAATGCGCGATATGTTATGAGACATAATTTTAAATCCAATTGGACTTGTCGCGCGATTTGTAAATAAACTGTAAATTGATGTGGTAAATTTATTTTATTCTCAATTTCGATTTAATTAAATAATGATAGGTAATTAAAACTTGCGACAAGCTTTTATTATTTTATAAATTGTATATATTGAGGTTATAAATTGATTGTTAACTTTTTAAAGAAAATATATTTTTTATTTTTTAGAACGTTAAAAAAAGCTTTTTAAAAAAAGATTTTTTACATTTAATTTATTTTTTACGCCATGTTCATTGGCAAACCATGTACGCCATTATAATAACTAATTCTTTAAATTTTGTATCTTGTTATGATGTTTCGCATTAAGTTTCTCACAAAAGCAGAAAGCCGTTAATAAAAAATAAGAAACCAATTTCAAAACACTTCAAAGCACAAACAATTTACCGTAAACAAAATTCTTTGAAAGTAAAAACAATATCTTTCAACCCCGGTGAATTCCCATAAGCCACTTTTTGATACCTTGTCAATTAAGAAATCTCACAACTGAATTCACAATAAAATCGTTGACAAATTCAATCACTTTTTTCCCCAAAATACTTGAAAATTTTACGGGAATTATATCAGCGTTTTTCGTTTATTATTTCTTTGGACAATTTCGGAAGGGTGTTGATTTCTTCCAAAGGCCAGGGATACACCGATCAAGCGTCGTGGATTTTTTGTTACTTTACTGCAATACATGTTATCTACACTAATATTATAAAGAGGAAAACTTTGTTTGTATGTTTGTTTGTTTGTTTGTAATGAATAGGCTCAAAAACTACTGGACCAATTTTAAAAATTCTTTCACCATTCAAATGCTACATTATCCCTGAGTAACATAGGCTATATAATATCACGCTATGTCTCACGGGAGCGAGGCAGTAACCAATAACCTAACGTAACGCGGGTGAAACCAAGAGGATCAGCTAGTAGCATAGTGTTGTAAGAACCTTGAATCTTGGAGTCCCATTTAATAA